>JAEMOT010001309.1:182569-194373 GCA_019297695.1 Apostasia ramifera | reverse complement strand
CTACAAATATCGCTGAACAGTCCTCCAAGGACATAGAGATACATACATACACACAGACAGACGGACAGAGAGGGGCTGGACGAAAAACAGAACTCTCTCTCCAGAAGGGTTTCGATTGTAACAGGACTCCGGCTGAGGAGCTCCTGGCCTCTTCTTCTTCTTCTTCTTCTTCTTCTTCTTCTTCTACTCTTCAAAAAGCACTGTACAGCCTTCAAGGCTATCCTTTTCCTATTAGTGAAACTTCTTCGCTGACCGACCGGTGGACGTAGGGGATTTCCTCCCTGAACCACCTTAAATCCCTGTGTGCTTTTCTGGTTGTTTCAGATTAATCTTCTCCCTGAGCCTTCGTTAACAGGCTCACCTCCTTTGCGCGTCGCCGTCTCCCGGAACTCTCTTTCTTTGGTGTTTTCCGGGATCCCCACATCCTACGTCAACAGACATATGCTTGAGTTGAATTCAGCATAATGAATATAAATCATGGGTTCCATTTTACAAATTCTCAATCATATAATTTAGTTAGAAATCATGCATATAACGTCATATTTCGTAAAATAATAATTTCAGATTGGTTTTAGTTAAAATTGAAACTTAATAGATGAAACTGTTCAATTTTTTTTTTTAAAATGTTGATTCAAAGTAACATAATTTGTTAGAGGAATATGTAACATTTTTTTTCTAATAAATATGAAGAATTATGTTTTTAGTTTTATGTGCGTGATTATCATGTAAATAAAAACAAATAGAAATGATTGTGTAGCTATGCTTGTATGTTAATTTTTGAATTAATTTATTTTTAAATCATAATTACTTTCCTAATTATAGTGTAAAACTAATTTTTTTAAAAAAATTATGAGTTAATATAATTTTATTTTGAATGAGTTAATTTTGAGTTAAATTTTATGTTAAATAAAATGTTAGAGAATTTTAAGTTTTGGATTTGAAACAAAATTAACAGCATAAAATTATCAATTATGCCAACATCCCGGTTAATAATACAACAGTTAAACGAACGGCATATCCAGTTCTCCAACGCTGTTAAATACCAACAACTGCGTCCCACCACTTCTTTATAATGCGGCTAATCCAACTCTCCGGCTAGCACTCGCCGGAATCAGAAGCTCGCCCTCTTCAGCGACGTCATCTTCACCGACGATCCGAGCGCCGAAGATCCCACCTCGATTTCGAACGAGTCGTACCTCAGAAACATCTCCACCACCAGCAGCCTCGCTACCAGCGCGACGAAGTCCTTCCCGGCGCACTGCTTGTTCTCTAACGTCGGTTCCTCCGTCTCCGGCCCGTTCGACCACACGACGTACCTCAGATGATCTGCCCCCTTCTCACCTACAAACCGATCGCCGACGAACTTCTCCGGCCGATCGAAAACCCTCGGATCCTTCGTCGCGAACGGCTGGTACCCGAACAACATCTCGCCCGCCTTCACCTCGAACGCCGCGTCGTGGCTCCTCACAACTAGATCCTTCTTCGCTCTTCCGTACTGCATCGGCACCGGCGGCTCGATCCGGAGCGCCTCGTAGACGACGGATTTCACCAGCGGCATCGCCTCCTCGATCGCCCGCATCCCGACCTCCCCGCCGTTGTTCCTGACGGCAGCACGCACCTCCTCGGCGAGCTGGCGATGGAGGCCGGCTCCCCCGCGGCCGATCCATTTTACTATGTTTGGGAAGAGGATCTTCATCCCGCCGAAGGAGTTGAAGCAAACGGCGAAAACGATGTTGTGAACCGCCTCCTCTCGCGAAATCCCCAGCTTCTCTGCTTCATCGAGCACCGGCCCGGCCGATTGCCGGAAGAAATCGGCGATTCGAGCATAGTCGGAGCGGATCATCGCCGGTGGGAGGCGGAACGAGCGGAGGAGGGCTTCTTCGAGTACGGAGGGGAGGCCTAGAGTTAGCAGCGGGCCGAGCTGGAAGAGCACCCACTTGTTGATGATGCCGGGGCCGTCTCCGGCGATAGCTGAGTCGGCGGGATCCCGGCCGAGGAGAGCGCGAGCGAGGAAGTCGAAGGAGGCGCGGTCGTTGCCGGCGCCGAAATCGGCCTTGCCTGCGGCGGCGATCTCCGACTCCAGACGGGAAAACAGGACGCCATAGGTGCGGCGGAACTCGGGGATAATGGATCGCCGGCGGTAGGTCAGGAGAAAGAAGAGAAGCTTCTTGAGCGGGGCGTGGAGGGGCTCCGAGGGATCGAGGTAGGAGAGGACGCGGAAGCCGCCGGTGAGGTCGGTGGAAGGCATGAACGTGCCGGTGAACAGATCGCGCTTCTCCACGGCGGAGGTGTCGAAGAGGACGGGGAAGGAGGCGGCGTCGAGGAGCGCGATGACGCGGGGATCGGAGGCGAGGAGAGGGCCCGGCGGCATATTCACGCGGAAGACCGTCGAATTGTAGCGGAGGATCCGCGAGCGAAAGAATCCTTCGCAACCTTCGTTGTAGAAGTAGGCGAATCGGTCCCTGATGGGTCCGATAAAGGGTAGGCCATAGTCCCCAGGAATTTTGCGGATAGGAAGGTTTTCCGGCAAAGACACCGCCTCCGTCGCTGCCGCTGGCCGCTCGGAGACGGATGAGCGAATCGCGATAGATGCTGGCCGGCGTAAGCCGGGGTTGAGATCGCCTGTGCAGAGAGGACTGAGAATCCAGCTCGTCGTGGAATATGCGGCGGAGGCCATTCTTCTCGCTATCTATTTATCTCTTCTACCTCTCCGGCGGCGGTGGCGATCTGGGGAGCTCGGAGGTTTCGGTTTTAAAGAGGAAGAAAAGGACGGCAAGGCAGTGACTGAGAAAAAGCGTGGGAAGACCGAATGGGTGTTGGTGCGTGCGTTTTTGCGGTAAACGTGAGGATTTCTAGAGGTGGCGGGGGCCACAGGTTCGCTTCTCTGGTCCTATTGTTTTGTCGATTTTGGTATTCCAGGTCAGTCCGTCAGACGTGGGTCATAGCACGATGTTGACTGTGGTCATTATTTCTATGGGCGGCGGGTTCGGGTCGCAAAATCCTCTGAGATGTCGGAGGCCCGGTACTTGACCCGTGGGCCGTGGCTTGAGTCGTTTGACGGTTTGACCGATTGAGGTGAGTTCAGTTACGTCAGTAGACTCAGTGCTAACGGAATTTAACGTTTGGTAAGTTGGAGTCTTCCATAGAAAATATAAAAGAAAATTTAATCCACTGATTTTAAGATTTTAATTTATTAAATTATTCTGTGAATTAAAATTTAATTGACTAGGAAATTTAGTAAATTAAATCTTAAACTCAATCTACCAGATAATTGACCAATAAAAAAACTCTCTACCTTCCAACATTAAAATCCATTTAATGTATGCTTTACATATGTAATTTTTGTTAAACTAAATTAGCTAATCCATTAAATCAACTAGTAAGTATATTAAAATATATATACCTACAAAAAGTACAAGTGACACGGCCATCATTTTGAGAAATTAGATTGATGATTCGAAAGGAGGTTAAGTATAATTTCGTATCATGATAATTTTTAATTTCTAATGCATCTCCCATTATATTCAAAATATTATGCATGCAAGAGCACGAAGAAGTTGTATGGAGAAATTTAAAAACCAGAATTGCTTTAAAAATTGGATGAAACTTGAGAATAGCGAACTTTTGATTTGAGAAAAGAAGAGCCATTATAGTAAACCTTGCACCCTCAAGGGATCTTTGACTCAACTTTATTTAAGTTTTTACGAGAGGGCAACACCCTTTTTCATCTTGAATTGGGCAAAATACGTAAAATTCTTGAGTTTTCAGGGAGGATTAGAACCAAAACAAGGGATTTTTGGCTGAGTGATATTGCAAAACATCGTTTAGCTATTGCAATTCTTTTCCTAATCGCAGGTTATATGTGTAGAACTAGTTAGAGCATTATCATGGCCTAAAAGACATTTTAGAAGCTCATAAAATGTCCATTTGTAGGACAAAGTCATAAGGGTCTTTATAAAATTTTAACAACATCGTAGCATGCTTAATTATCTATTTGCTTGGCTATGTTAAACTCTTTAATCATTGTTATAGCTCATCACATGTATTCCATGCCCCCTTATCCATACCTAGCGATTGACTATGGTACACAACTTTCATTGTTCACACATCACAAATGGATTAGCGGATTTCTTATAATTGGCATTCCTGCACATGCAGCCATTTTTATGATAAGAGATTATGGTCCAATTTCTCAATATCATATCACATCTAAATTGGGCATTCATATTTCTAGGCTTTCATAGTTTTGACTTGTATATTCATAATGATACTATGAGTGCTTTAGGAGTCCTCAAGATATATTTTCAAATATCACTGTACAATTACAACTCATCTTGTCTTAATGTATACAAAACACCCATACATTAGCACCTAGCGTAACAGCTTTTGGTGTAACAACAAGTAATCAACTTAACTTGGGGAGGTGATAAGTTAGTAGCAATGAGTAGCAAAATTGCTTTGTTAATTATTTCCATTAGGAAATACATATTTTTCGGTTGGTAATAAGAAAATTTTATTTAGCTCAATGTTATTTTAGTATTATGTCATATTATTTTAAGAAAATAATTATTTGATTTAATGAAATTTATAAATATTTTTTTATAAAATTATAGAATTATTAATCAAAAGATCATATTTAAATACAATGATATTTAGGGGGCATTTGGTTCGTTATTATCGTGGTGTTATGTTATGTAATTTAGATGTTATGACATCTAGATGTTATCTTTTGACTAATAATTTTATAATCAAATAAAAGATTATTTGTAGATATCATTGAACCAAGCAATTACCTTCTCTAGATAATATAACATTGAACTAAATGCCCCCCTTAGATTATATGATATAACTCTAAAATAATAAAGAACCAAATTCGAATGAATATTTTCAAATAAAAAATCAAATGAAAATAAGGTATTGGTAGACATTTATTATGTCCTTATTAATGTTTTAAAGTCAATGATAATTATGTACGTCACCACTAAAGTTGGTTTAATTACTCATTTAATTGTAAAAATTAATATTATATTAATTTATCAATTATAAAATTGATGAATAATTATAAATTATTTTATGTGAAAAATTGTTAGTCAATATATTTTTAAGCTGATGAATATAAAATTATTTTAAAAGTTAATATGTAAATACAATTTTATAGAGTAGTATGTATATAATGTTTGTTTAAAATTAACCGTTTGAGTATTATACTACTCAAGGTTTTAAAACTCAGTTTTGATTTCGATTTCGATCACAATATGATAGTATTGATTTCGATAGTTTTGATAGTTTTGGTAATTTCAACTTATATAATATTTAAATTTTATAAATTTAAAAACGAATTTATTAATAAAAATTATTGAATTTTTTTTAAATGATTAAAATAAATAATTATTTTAAATATGCAAATATTATAAAATATTATAAAACACATTAATTAAAATTATAAAAAACCTTATTTAATTTTTTTGGAGCTAGACTTTTGATGATTTCGACCAAAATTGAAATTCAATAACTTTTTCAAATTGATTTTTACCAAAACGACGTTTTGATCTAATTTTAAAATCTTAATGCTGCTATTTACGTTCCATTGGTATTGTGATTTGCACAAATAAATTGCAGCAACTCTTAAGATATTACGTCATTGCAATCAAGTCTCAAAAATTGCATAGTTGCTGTTAACGTGAGATATAGAGGATCCCAAGAAATACAGAGAAAGAGTTTCGAGAGACGGCGGTCCGCAACGAGTTAAGCCTGTTGATTGAGGCTTAGATGAGAGTAAAATACATCCAGAGCAACACACAGAGGTTTAAGGTGATTCAGGAAAGAAATCTCCTACGTCCACCGGATCAGCTTGAAGTATTTCATTACATTTCCAGAAGAAAAGAAGAGAATCGCTTTGACTCAGTACAAAGGTGACAAGAATAAAGCAGTGGAAAAAGACAGCAGCAGCTGAGGAAGAAACTTCTGACCAAGCAGCCGACCCTTTCCTAAAGCCTCGTTTAGGGGCATTTATAGGAGGGGAGATGGAGAGCTCCGCCCTAGTTTTCCGGAGGAAAAAAAATATAAGCAATGCTGAGCCCACGCTGGTGGTCCCACCACTATCGGCCACTAGAGGGGCTGGAAACAATGGGTGAAGAGTTTGTCTTCTTGGGGTCCGTGATGGCTGAAACATGCGGCCCTTGGTTTGCGTGTCTGAAAAAAATATCTTGTACGGGAAACGGTGCGGCCAGAGCACGCTGACAATGATAGGTATAGCTGAGAAACATCGTCATTGATGTTTGGGGAGAGCTGGGAAACGTCGTGCCCGATGTAGCTGGGAGAGCTGGAAATATCGTGGACGAAGTTTGTGAGCTGTAACCCAAACATCGTGGACAAGGTTTGGGATCTGCAAAAATAATAATCATATGATTAGTAGCCAAGCGCCATGTGTATAGTTGTGATGAAGCGCTGGAGCCACATGTCAACATTAGCCCCCCGCATGGTGGGGCACGAACATTTATGTGAATCCTGGTATGCGAATCATGATAGTGGTGAATGCGCTGCCTAAGGTCTGCATGGATAAAGTCAGGGGGTCACCCCGACGCTTCTCACTATCCCTTGGATTCCTGCAAGGAAAGGAAGAAAGGAACAATTAGTGAGATGGTGAAGCAAAAGAATAAGGCTAATCTGGTATCTAAGGAGTAGGCCTCCTCCAGATCTCCCTCCTGAGGAAGAGAGGCATTGCTTCACCCTGATGGTGCTATGAACCAAGCAGAAAGTCTGATTTGTAGAGCCACAAAATATTGATATCGATGTTTTTCATGATGAAGGAAACATCGATGTCGATATTTTGGAAGGGCAATTTCTGAAGAGTTGGCTGATCGTCGATTCTGATGTCACAGAAATTGTGGTCGAGCTTAAGTTGCCCCATTCCTTAGCTATAGATTATGTACACAATGAAGGAGAGTTTGGAGCATAAATGAAGTTCATTATACATATCTGTTTGATTGATATGAATGAATATTGATAGAACTATGAATAATTCTGAAAGCCTGTGATTCCTGTGAATATGTTGAATCTGGAGGAATAATTTCCAGAAGAGATGCTGAGCTCAATCCAGTTGATTAGCTTAATAATGATAGCTATAACTGTTAAGAGCTCAAAATGTATGTGTCCTTTCATCATTGACTTCAGAATAAATTCAACCAATACCTGCACAGGAGAGAAGTAATAGTGGTGATCTTGCCTAGGAGTAGTTCTCGAGGTGAACTTCCCCGATGTCATAGGACATGGCAGTCTGAAACATCGTAGAGATGTTTGTACTATGGACATGGGTTGACCTCCGTTAGAGCAACAAATTCTAGTGGAAAGAGCACTATTGAAAATGTAATATCTGATTGAGGAGTAATCTGGTTAATTCCCCTTGTAGCAGGTTAAGAATAAAACAGAACTGATAGGGCATTTTTCAAATTTGACTTGAAATCATACTCCTTTACACATCTACACAGGAAAGAAGTAATGATAGTAGTGGAGATCCTGCCCAGGAGGAGTTATCTAACCCGATGTCAAAAGGACTTAGATCGTCTGAAATATCGTAGAGATGTTTGTACTTGAGGCATGGGCTGACCTCCATTAGAGCGGCAGATCCTAGTGGGAAGCGAAGGTACTCTGCTTAGGGGGAACCTGTATCATGAGTAGATATCAGGAACTGCCCTAAAGTTACGAGCGGGCCTTCTGGCCTTCCGCTGGCCAGATGAGCTTATGGAAGGGTTCCGAATGTAGGTAAGAGACCCCGCCTGCTAGGCGTGACTAGGTGGTGACCTCCGTATATAAAGAGTGAGTATAATGAACCATCATGTACGAGCGCGAAAACCTCGGGTACGATAGTTGAGAGTTTGCAGTTAGAATCATACCTGTCGCACGATGCTTGAATAAAAGATGAGCTAGTTGTGCTTTAGATAATACCTCAGTATGAATATCAATGCTAGGATTAACAATATAAGAATTCTAGAATCAGATAGTGCTAGATGCATAAATATCCTGGACGACATATGGATCCACCTTGAAATCATGAAGCTTGATAAACTTCGAGATCGATGTTTGGCAAGGGCTATTGTGTACGATGGTTAGTGTTAACCAGACTTTGATATTTCGTCTCTCCGATGATTCCTTCTTTTCACTTTGGGCTTGGTAACATCGGGGGAACTGCTCCCTTCAGCAGCCTCCAAAAATATGAACTGGCTGGCCCTTACGACCAACTCAGAGTAACTCCTGGGTTTCATCAGCTGTAGAGATTTGGATAGATCTCTACTAATCAGTCCCCTGCGGTAATCATGGATGGCGACAATAGGAAAGACATCTTCGGTTTCTGCCACAGCGGCGAAGAAGCGGTTAGTGTAATTTTGCAGGCTTTTTTTCTCGCCCTGCTTGATGTAAGCGAGCACCATATCAAATATGACCATGTGCGTCTGGCCGATGAAGCGAGTAATCAGTTCTCATTTCAGATGCTCATAGGAATAGATATGACCTCTAGGCAGCTTAACAAACCAGCTGAAGGCTGCCCCTTTTAGAGTGCTGGCCAGGAGGTGACACTTAGTAGTTTCATCAGGTTGGCAGTAGCGAACAACAGCTTCGAACCCCTGGATGTGTTCTCGGGGGTCAGTAGTACCTCTGTAGGATTCAAGGCATGGCGGCCTGAAGTCCTTTGGGACTGGCGCCTGCCGAATGTCGTCAGAGAAAGGGGTGTTGCCATCAAGTGAACCAAAGAAGGGATTAGGTCCATATTAGAGGAGGTCCTGAGCACCTGAGAAAAGGCGATTCTGTCCAGTGAGGAAAGGAGGAAAAGCTGCAGGGAAGATGGCAAGCGGAGGAAGTGGACATGCAGGGAATGGTGTGAAAGAATTTTGGCCCTGGTGTACTTTCTGATGAGAAGGATGATCCCTAAGAGGCTGGGAGAAAACAGATAACTGAATAGGATGACTTCCAGCAGTGAAAGGAGCGGGAATCGCGACAACTGGCGGGAGAGGTTCATGAGCCCCCGCAACCGGCAGAAGAAGATCAGGAATCGCCGCAACCGACGAAAGAGGTGCAGGGGGAAACAGGGTGGCACAAATCGGTTGGGTCTTCCTGAGAATCACAGCTTGCTGAATTGTGAGGCCAGTAACCATATTGGTGAGATTGGTCAGCATCCCCTGTAATGCTGAAAAGCGGATGCGTCTGGAGGAAGAAGTAGATCCGGCGCGGCGAGATGTTGAAGCGGAAGCCCGCCCTACTTTCTTTTCATCGTTTACTCTCATCCTTGCCCTAAATTTGTTTCTTCCCGCCCTGTCCGACTTTATTTTTACAACTCATTCTCACCCCATGAAGCTCTGTTTTGCTCTTTTCTGCCCAAAATATATTACTAATGATTTATAATAAACAAAAAAAAGAGAGTATCTATTTATATTTTTTAATTTTAAAATTATATATAATAATATTTAATTAATAGTAAATTACGGGTTGAGATATGTATAATTTAATCATATCAAAATTCGCTCTATTACGGGACGAGGCAGATTGCGGGCCACATGTATAATTGTAGGACCCACACTAATCTTATTAGGAGCGGGTCAGAGTGAGTTAAACAGATATGAGTACAAATTGTGACCCTTAACTATTAATTTTTTTTTAATGTTTTGTAATTGTTGACATGTAGCTCCAGCGCTGCATCACAGCCATACACGTGGCGCTTGGCTACTAATCTTATTATTATTATTTTTGCAGATCCCAAACATTGTCCACGATGTTTGGGTTACAGGCTTACAGCTCACAAACTTCGTCCACGATATTTCCAGCTCTCCCAGCTACATCGGGCACGACGTTTTCTAGCTCTCCACAAATATCGATGACGATATTTCTCAGCTATACCTATCGCTGTCAGCGTGCTTTAGCCACGTCGTTTCCCGTACAAGACACTTTTTCCAGACACGCAAACCAAGGGCCCGCATGCTTTAGCCATCACGGACCCCAAGAAGACAAACTCTTCACCCATTATTTCCAGCCCCTCCAATGGTCGACAATGGTGGGACCACCAGCGTGAGCTCAACATTGTTTATATTTTTTTCCTCCGGAAAACTAGAGCAAAGCTCTCCATCTCCCCTCCTATAAATGCCCCTAAACGAGGCTTCAGGAAAGGGTCGGCTGCTTGGTCAGAAGTTTCTTCCTCAGCTGCTGCTGTTTTTTTCCACTGCTTTATTCTTGTCACCTTTGTATTGAGTCAAAGCGGTTTTCTTCTTTTCTTCTGGAGATGTAATGAAATACTTCAAGCTGACCTGGTGGACGTAGGGGATTTCTTTCCTGAACCACCTTAAATCTCTGTGTTGCTCTGGATTCATTTTACTCTCATCTAAGTCTTAGTCAACAGGCTTAACTCGCTGCGTGCCGCCGTCTCTTGGGACTCTCTTTCTCTCTGTGTTTCTGGGGATCTCCTACATCTCACATCAACATCTTCTGGTGCTTTCATTGAAACCTGAGAGGATGGTGGCTAGAACGCGCAGAACAACTCTACAGCCCGCAGCACATACGCAGGAGAACCATTTCTTAAATTATTAAGTAATTTTATGAATTAAACTCATAAGTAATTATTGATTTGTGTATTGATCATTCTGTAAAACTATGGTGGTCCCATGACAACTGTTAGCAGTAGGCGGCGGTGATGCAGGCTGTGGGGGAACGAGGAGATGGTGACGTTTGGGAACTGGGCATCGCAGTTCACAAAAGAAAGAGAGGGAGATATTATTTAAGGGTAAAATGGTAAAACTCACACAACGTAATGATAGACCTAAGGTAAAATAAGTGAGTTAATATGGATTGAAGATAGAAAATCTATTCAAAATTGAATCGATTTTAGATCGAATCGAAATTGAGTCGATCTAAACGAGCTGATTAACGAGCTAAAAGTTTGGCTCGGTAATAATTTCGAGCCAATTCTGAGCTGGAGTAAGCTCAGCTCGATCTAGTTCGAAGTCGGCTCGAATTAAAATACATTTTATATTATAATACATATATATAATATAGGTATATAATATATATATTAAATATCATATAATATATATATATATATATATATTTGATTCATTTTTGAGCCAGCTTGAAAATGAATCGAAGTCAGCTCGAAGTCGATTGAAATCGACTCGAGTTGGCTCGAAATCGAACCCAATCAACTTCGAGCCGATTTTGAGTCGATCGAAATGTGATCGATCCGATTACGAGCCTGTATCGGTTCGGCTCGAAATCGGATTGATAACAGCCCTAACGTTAAGTGAAATTTAGACTAACAAACGGGTCAGGTCAGGTCTGTAATAGTTTGTTTGAGATTCAATTCATAGATAATCAGATCGAGTATTTGATTCGGATCTCATGTTTGTTCCACAATCTAACTCAAATTCACATTAGATTCGAGTTAGATTAGGTGTGAATCTAATTAACCAAACTTTGTATATGCACATACTGGTAACAAATTTCAAGATATAACAAAAAAGGATAAATTGCATCTGGAATCTTAAAGTTCATAGGCATTGCAAATTAATCTTAACATTTTAAAAAGGGCAAATTTCACTCAAGTCCCTGAGTTTAAGGGTTAATATCACACAGGTCCACGTTTTTAAAATCTATCATTCGGGTCCCTAAGTTTTCAAAAATATCATCTGGGTCCTTTTTTATTTTTTTATTATTAAAAAATATACAAAATTACCATTATCCCCTTGCCCTCCCTCTCTACATCAGATCCGACAGTCCGGCAGCCGCGCCGCCTCCGGCAGCCACGCTGCGCCGCCTCCGGCGGCCAC
>JAEMOT010001309.1:120979-180041 GCA_019297695.1 Apostasia ramifera | reverse complement strand
GGCAGCCTGTCGGCCGCCGACGCTCGAGGCCGCGCGCAGGCGACCCATGCGCGGACGCACTGCGCGAGGGGTAGAATCGTAATTAAAAAAATATTTTATTTTATTTTTTTGATGAAATAACGATATTTAAAATGGAAAATGTTATATTGGACCTGATTGGAAGTTTTTTAAAAATAATTAGGACCCTGGTGAACTATATAGTAATTATTGTAGATCTGAATAGTATATTTTGATATTTATGAACCTTTATAGTAAATTAGGCAAATCTCGGAAACCTAAATAGAATTAACCCCTTATTTTAATAAGTAAAAAGAGAAATATCATTCAATGGACCTGCACGATCGATTCATATATATGAAAATAAAGTGTCAGTAATACGACATCTCACCAAACAAAGAACAATATTGTACTTTTAACTCATATTTTTATTCATTTGATCTATACCTCAGCTAATACCATATGAAAGCTTTTACGAAAATGAACCAATACATATATGATTCCATCGTGCCCCGTTTGTTTGCCCGTTTAAAATTAACCTGATTTAATTTTAATCAGGCATATCACATCACACATAAAATTTAATATTAAAAATTAATTTTATTTCACATCTTACACACATTACTAAAATAATAACTAACTTATATCACATTTCTCATATATCCCAATATAATAATTAACTTTATATCACATCTCTCACACACCCCAACATAATAATTAACTTTACTTCACATTATTCATTCACAACTTTTAATAAAAAAATATCTTTAATTTTAACCTTATTAAATTTAACCTTACAAACAAACAGTTCTTAATCTTTTAACTCTATGGCTTGTTTGTTTGTAAGTTTAAATTTAACAAGGTTAAAATTAAACTTAGATAGAGATATTTTTTTATTGAAAATTGTGAATGATGTGAAATAAAGTTAGTTATTATGTTGGGATATGTGAGGGATGTGATATAAAGTTAGTTATTATGTTGGGATATGTGATGAATGTGATATAAGTTAGTTATTATTTTAGTAATGTGTGTAAGATGTGAAATAAAGTTTATTTTTAATATTAAATTTTATGTGTGATGTGATATGTCTGGTTAAAATTAAACTAGCTTAATTTTCAACGGCCAAACAAACGAGGCCACGTCGCGTTAAGTATATATGTTGTGAAAGATATTCATGCATATAATTGAGAATACATTTCTACATAAAATTATACAGTTGTGCACTGCACCTTATGTCATCAAAAATGTCAAAGCAAATAGAATGATAATATTTAAAATTCAAATGAGTCGTTAAGTTTAAAACATGTTATTATACAAATTCATATTTTTAAAATTCACTTATTTTAATCCCTATGGTTAATATTCTCTCAATCAGATCCCTAACTTGAAATAAATACTCACGCAACAAATTTCTAAGTAGAAAAGTGCAAAACTTGATTTTTTTCTATTTTTTTTTATCAAGTTGCCAATCATTTAAATGCCCACTATTGTTTCTCTTTTTTTTCTTAGTCCTCATTTAGTTCGAGGTATTTTTTTTACTCAACACAAATTTTAAATATGAAAATTAATTTTATTTCACATCCAACATAAATACGAATATTAAAATTAAAAGTATTTTCACATTTTACATATTTTTTATATTAATATATTTTTTTCGTTAAATTTGAACCAAACGGGACTTTAATTTTTATTATTCTATCACTCGCACTTCTGGTATTGAAAATATTATTGGGTTTAGGCGTTGAATGTTCGATGCATAGTGCAGGACCTATGATGCGTGTGGTGGGCAAAAGTTGAGAATCTGAACATTCGGGGAGCCCGAACTGCATAAGTTTTCTCAGTGCTATTCATGCTCGAGCTACCTTCCTCCTTCTCTCTCTGTCTTATACTTATATGTAATTTATTCTATTTAAAATTTTTATTTGAATTATGTTCTTTTCAATAAATATGAATTCCAAGAAGTTTAATACATTTAACGAAAATAAGTGACCGGTATTCAAATTATCCTCGATTGACAATCTTAGAAAATTGGATTTAGTATTCTTCACGTTTAAAATCTGATCTTGTTTCGACTGTCTTTTTTTGTAGAGAATCAAATAAAAAAAAAAAAAACTGTCCTTTCGTGACATTAAAACTACTTTCAACATAAAAAATAATCTACAACTCATTCACAATAGCTTGTCCCAATATGAAAACTCTCGACGCCAGTTAGATTTCACATGGCATATATGGAACTATTCAGATCAGCAACAAGGAGAGGAATAATGGGTTGGTACCACTAGTATATCAGAACATCAAATGGTGTATCATTTTCAGCATCAACAATCAGTAAAGAGAGCTCTAAATGGAATACTAACGATGACATCAGAAGATCTTAGAACCCATACAAATCTGAATAAAGATATTATTCTTTAACAAATTACAAATATTTTGCTTTCATTCTCTTCTTGTAAGATTAAACATATATCGCGTAACATAAATAGTGCAGCCAATTTTTTGGCCCATTATGCTACGCAAGGTAATTTTTGCCGGGAGAGAGATATGTCTCTTCCTATTGTTTTTTGCAATATCCTCAATGAAGATACTAGTTGACTTCTATAATTTTTGTATTATTAATTTAGTTTAATGCTATGACTTGATATTTAAAAAAAAACATAAAAAATAATCGTAAGCCCTTCAACTAATTAATTTTTAAACACGTGACCCATTGGACCGAAAATATATTATTTTTTGTATATTTCTCTTAAATATCTTTATACTTTGAATTATCTTTTAAACTGATGCATACTTTTTAAAGTTTTCAATCTAATTAGATTTTGTTTTCCCCTAAAATTAATTTTAATATTATCCGAAGTACAGAAATTATGTCTATGCTACGAAGCCTTCATAGTATACTATTTTTTTTATTTCTATTTTTTAAAACTAACTTTCTCTTTAACTTTTTAAAATTTATTAGAATTAAATACAACATAATATTGATATTAACAAAAGCAAAATGGCATGCAGTCCTCAAAAAGTTTTAAAATTTTTACAAAAATTATAGAATTTTAGGTGTTAATTTTGGTAATTACAGTAGTCAGTGTGAAAGTTATAAAAATTTTATTTTAGGATATTAACAGCCAAACAAAATTTTGAATATTATATTTTCTTTTTAAAACGTGAAATTTTATAATTTAAATTTTATAAAAAAAATTAATATATATGCAATTTTTAAAAAAATATATTAAAAATGTCTTTTATTGAGAGTAGCGCCCAGTGAAAGCTCTACATAGACACGAGTGGAGAGAAGAGCAGTAGACCACGAATATAATTTATTTATGCTATTCAAACTAGGAATGTTAATTTCTATTTTGCACGTGCTTTCAAATTATGTAAACTTTTAATTTTTCATTTGGCACGTGCTTTCACTTTTTGCTAAAGTTTTGAGAATAATTTATATTTTTTAAATGAAAAGAAAAAAAATATTTTAATATTGATTATCAAACAAAAATAATTATTTTAATATTATGATTATAAAATAAAATTATTTTATTATTAAGAGTTATGTTAAATATAAATAAATGACTTTTAAAATTAAAAATTTGTATAAAATATGATATAAAATTAATGTTTTTAATATTTCAATTTATTTATAATATAAAATAAATATAAAATAATAATAAAATATTTCTAGATAGAATTAGTTTTTTTTCTTCATCCAAATGAGCCTAAGCTGAAATTACGTGAAGCCCAATAAGACTTCTGGCCAGTCTGGCCCAGTAAAAAGGATCCAAGCCCAAAAAAAGGGTAAATTCGTAATCTAATGTAGAGCCCGCGGCACGGAGCGGAAATGGCTGCTTTCTTCTTCAGATAAGCATCCTCGAGCCTCGAGGCCACGAGGTTTAGGGTTTATGCTGGCGGTACCTAATTCGCAAGAAGAGTAAGCGAAAGAAGATCGTTTCCAATGCCTTCGGCTGCCATTTGTCTCACTCCACCGATCAGCAGAAGCTTTCCTACGTCTTTCCATTATTTCTCAGTAAGAGCTCGGCTTCATCATAGCTTCCGTTTCATCGATGTGCCTGCATTTAGTTTTAGATTCTCGTGATTTTCTTCTTGGTGTAGGGTAAGTTTGGTTGGAAAACTCAAGGCATTAGATCTTTGAACAGCTGCAGAGGTTATTATATTCATCCGTGTTGTGATCTTATTTGAAGAAGTCCTGGAGAAATGATCGATGTTTTTTTTTTCTTCTGGCAGAGAGATGGGTTATTTCGTACTTGCCCAATTCAGAAAATTCCCCGGTCAAAGTGGAGGTGATTTCGTCTTCACCGCCCAAGTTAAATAGTAAGACTGCAGAGAATGTGGATGATTCTACAGTGATGAGGAGGTTGGAGCCATCTGGAAGGAACACTTTGGATGCTTTCCCTGGCAAATCAGGATGTGTTTCTTTCTGTGGTTTAAGTCACCAGCTCCTAGAATCAAGGAAGTTAGTCTCTTCTCCTTTCGGAGATGGAGGGGGTTCTATAATTTGGATTCTAGCCCCGATCGGGTTAATATCATCCTGGCTGCTTCCTCAGCTTTTTCTTAACTATGCGATTGAGGTGATTCTGAAGGATGAGGTTCTCGCAGGTATTCAAAAGTGGTTTGTATCTTTATTCCCGTTTTGGTGGTAGTCACATGACATAGCTAAGAAGTTAGAGAACTAAGTAGCAAATCAGTGATCCTTTGGTAGTAGTCCCCATTTATGTTATATAAAATTAACCTGGTTTAATTTTAACCAGGCATATCACATCACACATAAAATCTAATATTAAAAATTAAATTTATTTCACATCCTACACATATTACTAAAATAATAACTAACTTATATCACGAGTCATAAGTTTCTGAAACGGTAGCTTTACTTTGGACGTTTAGAATTTTTTTTTTTTCTAGTCAGGTTGGGCATGTGAGATAGTAACGTATAGTTTGGTTATTGAATGCTATCAAAGGTGTGCTCCCAGTTTTCTCTTGTTACAATTTTCATTTGATTTTTATTATCTTAGTTACATTTATGTTTTTTGCAATCCTCAACTTATTTCTGCTGAGTAACACTTAAATCTAATTCTTTGAAATATACTTATTGTATCAAGTCCTTTCGATCTTCAAAACTTTTGGGGAAGTTGTAATTGCAAGGAATGAAAAAGTGGCATCTGAGAGAGTAATATTGCAGTTGAATTGAATCTAAATAAATGAAAGAAGAAAAAAACTTTGAAGAAGATTGCACTAGATCAGAAATAGAAATGAACAAGGATCGCTTGTGTCGTATTCTGTTCTTAGACTTACTATAGCAAGAATCTCGAAAGGTAGAATCTCGAACTACCTAGGATACAGTGAATAGTTGGGGATTCAATGCAATAGTATCACGAATACAATGAATAGATTTGAGTGAGGCATGAGATGAATTAAAAAATTTAAGAAGTTGCAGCCAAAGAATTGAAGACAATTTTATGTGTAGGTGATATTCTGTTTTGACAGATTCATCTTTCCAATATCAACTATTTGAAAGACTTTTCCTATTTGTCACATTGGATTTCCTAGATAAACAGTATGATTTCAGCAGCTAGATTCCTCACATGTGCCCAATAATTTACATGCATGCTAATTACTATTATGAGGATCACTTTTTATCAGCTAAATCTCTTTATTTCAAATTTGCTCGGCATTTCTATGAGCTTCTATTGATTGTAGAATCTGGCAGATATGAGTGGTTCTAATGAAGGCTTTGTAAGACTGTTTAGATTTTTAAAAGTATTCTTGAACCACAACCTACTAGTTTAATTTTTTGATCAATCAATTGCTAGAGAAAAGTTTAAGTGTGAGCCTAGGTGTCCCTCATTTAGCTATAGTACAATGTTTGGAAAAGTGATGGCCAATGCTCCATTAAATCCACACTACAAATCTGACTGAGCTTGCTTATACGAGAGATGTAAGAATATTAAAAAATTGTTCTTGAATCATAACCTACGAGCTTAAGTTTTAGGAACATGTCCAAGGAATGCATTTGTTATTTCTTTTCTTGTTAGTTTTGTACAATAATGAGGTTTATATTCAAGAGAATATCCCCAAAATATCAATATCAAAAAGATCTAGCTAATAGTTGTATATTTAGAATAGCAGTATTGATACGTATTACATGCTATAATAGAATCCATAAAATCCAGCCCATAATTACTATTTTTCAGAATTTGCTACACTAGCTGAAGATTTTGAGTTATTTGAATTTCCCTGCAAGTTGATGGGATATTTTGATCAACAACTTGGAACTAAGAGATGCAAATCAAACAATTGCAAAGCCTTTGGTGAAGATATCTGTGATATGATCAAAAGAGAAAATAAACTTAAATGTGCACCTTGTCACAAGCATCACATTCCTGTACACAAGATGCTTAGCCGTTCACAACTGTTGATCAGTTTCCCCAATGAGAAGGCCATGAAGAGAATCCATTATGTGGGAAGTACCAGTGGCATTAAGTGTTTTGCAAAACTCTGTGTATTCAGGACTAAGGCCAAAGATTAGACATGATTTCATTTGGATTCCCAGTGGTTGCTACTTGATAGGCTGTTACAATCAACTTGGGCACAATTGACGTACTCAATCATGGATGACGAACCCTTCTGAACTTGGAAAAACTCATCGAGTTGCATCACTCTTTTTGTCGCGGACCATGATTTACCAAGAGAACATCATTGGCAATCATTCCTGAGAGGTCTTTCCTGGAGACAAAACTTAGGGTGTCCACCAAGTTCTTCACACAGAGGTCCCTCCATGTCGTGAGTCCGACGTCTCCAAGAACGGCCAGCCCCTTCTTCAACCACTAAGGCATGTGAAGATGGAAATCACAGTTCTTGGCGGTAGATTGGATTTCCATCTTCACCTCTTCATCTCTAAATCAATCCTTGAAGCTACCTGGCATTCCTATGACATTCATGCTTCTAGAGATGTTCTCAAGATATAAGCAAATCAGCTTCATTGGTTATTTATGTTTATTATAATTACCTTAACCAGTTTTAGAAATCTGTTTTCTAATGAAATAAAAATGTCATAATTATCTCACACATGTGCAATGGAGGCAGGTGGAGGCCCTGCACGACGCATGCGTGGGGGTGGCGACCATTCAAGACGCTGGCCCTCCCACCACCCTGGTCCTCCCTAGGATGGGAGGTGAGAGAGGAAACTACTTTTATTATTTCATGTTTAAATATTTAATTAAAATATAAATTTTATTTAAAAAGATAAAAGATATCAAATTAAATAAAAATGACTTGATTGAAATATTAATATTAACGTCAGGAATCTCATCGAAAGATTTTGAAATTATAAATCTGCATGATATTATTGTAAAATCTTAAGAGCCCAGAGGATATTTACCTTTAAAGGCAAGTAGCTGGGAAATCACTCTAACAACCTCTTCGTTGCATTGTTAAGATTAAGTTGGGTACTAATTATCCCCAAAAGAAAAAACATAAGTTGGGTATTCAACCCTATAATGCCCTCGCACACTTATAAATTTCAAATCTACGTACCCTATGCTTTAATACTAGTCATTACGATTAATGATGCTGATCAACTATCTCAAAATTTTGGTACTATCAATCCTAATACATTAGATATATGCTACTTAATTTTGCAATCGCAGGACCCTCCATAGAGCTATCTTTGCCTGGGAGAAGCTTCACCGATGACTATTGTTGGACTGTGTCACTTCATCCATGGTGTTCGGTACGGCTTGAAGCTCACTCCCCATCAGGATAGTGTGCTCCGGTGCAAGGGATTACCCATCAGCCATCTTTCGAATCTTAGTGACATGAACCTTTTTGTCCATTACGAAGGATTGTCCTATCGGCGGGGTGACTTTTTCCTCCCATCGTCACCCAGATTCAACACCTTAGTCAAGCGGTGTTGGGGATGATCTCCTTTGGCACGTTAGCATTAACACCCGAGCCCTTTGGTGATGACTCGTCTATAATAATGGCCACCTGGCTCAGCAAGCCAGCCACCCGCTGGAGTAGCACACCCACTTCAACGGCAGCTTCACCGACACCATTGATGGTCAACATTGGTGTCAGCAGCGGAGTCATCACTGGACCCACCGTTTTCTCCACTTTCATCATTCCTAGCAGAAGGCTCATTCACCCTTGCCTTTTCTGCTTCAAGTTCTGCAATCGTCTCCTTCTTCTTGAAATGGGAGAGGAGCTTTGTCGTCCCCAAGTTCCTATCTGATGTCATCTCTCAGAGACTCTCGGACAAACGCACAAGAGATGGTTTTTGCGTCCGCTCGGTGGCTCGAAAGGTTGCAAAGGCAAAAGGTAGACCATTCTGCTATAGTGTCGCTTCATATGCTTCTCCTTGCAACATGTTGCACTTTCACTGGCCAATCGCCTGACGCTTGAGGGCTTGATGTTTGCGTGGGAAAACTCAAAAGCATATCAATTACCCATCAACCATCTTTCGAATCTTAGTGACATGAACCTTTTTGTCCATTACAGAGGACTGTCCTATCGGCGGGGTGACTTTTTCCTCCCATCCAAAGACGTCCTTTGCTCCGCTAGACCAACTAGCTGGGCATTTTTTTTTTGGCACTGCGTATTGCCTCATCGATCCTTCTGCTGATCTGCATGGCACGATCTTAATCTTCTTGACATCTAGCTCATTCTGTGCAGTTCGGAATGGGAGGAAGCACTCCTCGTAAAATCTTACTACTTTGGTTATAAATACTAGGACTTAGCATGTAAGAAGGATTTTTGAATACTCTCTTACCTCCAAAACTTATTGTGGTTGTACTTCTCCCCTCTTTTTAACATCTTGTACTCACCTGTTAGAGGGGAGATTCATTGACTTTGTGAAATTCGTATTGAGTTGCCTGATGGATGTAGAAAGATCTTTCCAAGCCACCTAAATATTTGTGTATTTTACTTTCTCTCACTCTTCTTCTCCCCCTTTATTCCAACTTACGATCTCCTTCTCTCCTTCCAGTCGCCCACGGACATTCTGTGCACTGTCTGCTGGTAGAGTTCTCCACTCTCATATGTTTACACTTTGATTATGGAGATCTTAACTAGACATATTCAAGAAAATGTGCTTTTATACTTTTTGTAGATAATGTTCTTTTTGTTGATAAATGATAAGAGTAGAGATATAGTTAAAGCTAAATTCTAGTTATAGAGGAATATCTAATATATAATAGTTTTTATTTTAATATATCAAAATCTAAATATATGTAGTTTAAATTTAGTCAAGATAAAAGTACTTGTATTAAGGAGGTGATAATCGATGATCACTTATCAGAATGAGTGAACAATTTAAATATCTTGTATCAAATCATACAAAATAATTATGAACTAGATGTGGATGTAATATGACAAGTAAGATGGATAAAGTAGAAGAACGTATCTGATGTTTTGTGTGACAAAAAACTTTTATCGAGACTTAAAGGTAAATTTTATGGAACATTAGTAAGACCAGCCGTTAAGGGAAATTGTTGTCGCATCAATAATCATGACACTTGAACAGATTTGATTTAATCTCTGAACCAGATTACTCGAATGGAGCTCTCAAGTCGAGTGACCCACCTAGGTTAAGATCAAACAGCATAGGCGTAGTCGAACAACAGAGTCCAAAAGATAGCCAATTAACAAGCTCTTATCTCATCATAGCTTCACTTTATGATGTGATCGCCCCCTAGGAGCAAAAGGGGGTGTCTGCCATTAATGCCTGGGCTATTAGGCGGCATGGGCAGGTCTTGTTACCACTCCGCCGCCTAGCTATTGTCTTATTAATGGAGGCTATTTAACCCATTTACTCTCACCCACTACCTTCTTCATTATAAATAGCTTTATTTATTTCCAACCTTCAGAAAGAGAGCTCCTGAGCTAACTTGGTATTGTTCACCTGTTGTTCGACTAAGGCTTCCCAGCTTTGTTCGACCAATCTCTCCCAGCTGAGTCTTCCCTTAACAAGTGGCTGGTCTTAGCTCTTCTCCATTCCTTCAAAAGGGACCCCTGTCTGAAGTTCTCCATTCCCCCTTCTTTCTCTTAAGCTCTTCATTTCCATTTATTACCTTCCTAATGTAAGTAACCTTCTCCTAATCTTTAGTTTGGATTATTCTCCCAAACAATTTGGTGCTCTTATGCATGATCTTTCCCATCCCTTCCTTTGATGGCTGATGACTCATAGAATAACTCTCCTCCTAACACAACCTTCCTCCATCCCTCCACATTCTACAAATATTATCCCACCAACTGATTCATCACATGATGCAGCTAACTCAGTCTGTGAGCCAGATCCTTTAGATGATGTCCTTACAACAAGCCATCACTCCATCTAGAACCATCTGTCCTTTTCAACTATTTACCCCATCCAGCATCCGCAAAAAGCTGCATTTTGAGGTTTTAGCTTCAGGAATTGACACTGAAGGGCACGATTCAAAGTCCGAGGAGTAGCATCAACCAGAAATATATCTACCCTCTGAGTCTTAAGCAAGGTCCTCCTGCTTTGTAGAAATACTAGCAGCTTTAGTCCCTCATCCCTTCAAGCCGTCGTCATTTTCCATTTTTGATGGCAAGACGGACCCAATCCATCACGTCTGGCGGTTTGAGAACTCCCTCTACATTTGTGATATAGTATCAGATGCGTACAAGTGTAGGTTGTTTGGCAACACCCTTTCCGGAACCGCTATGGAGTGGTTCCACACCCTTTCCTGTGGCAACTCCCTCTAGGTTCCCTCATCTCCTTCTCACAGCTCTCCTAGGACTTTTCGGTCCGCTTTGCCACAAGCAAACCAAGATTCCACAGCTTCTACGAGCTCCAAAAGCTGAAGCAAGGGTCGAATGAGTCCCTGCACGACTTCGCAGACCATTTCTGCTGCCTCAATGCAGAAACGTGCGGTACCACAGGTGACCATTTGCTCTTCTGTTTCACTAACGCCCTTCTAGTTTCCAGCAACCTTTATCAGTCTTTTAGCCGTCATAACTCGAAGACAATGTCTGAGGCGTTGTTGCATGCTGAAAAGGAAATCCACCTAGAGGATGTAATTGCCGCCACTTCGCCAGCTGTTGTGAACAAGGCTAGGAGTGAAGCATACAAGGATCGTTTGGTGAATACATCACTCAAAGAGCAAACAGCCTCGAAGGGAGCACAGGATGTACTATTCGGCCCCTCGCCATCAAGGTACTCCCTTTGCCCACTTTTTATCTCTTCGGCTTCTACAACACTTGAAGAGATATTCAACACCTTAAAGACTGAAGACTTCATGAAGCCTGCGTCGAACACCAACCAGCAAGGGCTAGGGCAAGACCCTGCCAAGATTGTTGAACTTCACAGCACCTGCAGCCACCCCTTAGTCAAATGCCGCGGGCTACGTGAACTAATAAAAATATTGACCGATGCGGGGCACCTCCTCAAATTTAGGTTGGTTGAACAACCTTCTCCGCACCAGCTATAATCTAGGAGTAGCTTCCAACTAGCCCAAACCTTTTGGGAGGAAGTTGATCATGACCATATTCGGCCACTTATCTCGCAACTCCACCTTTCTTGGTGGCATCTTCGTCGTGCAGGTATACAACTTCTCCCTTCCTCTACTTGACATTACTTTCTCTACAGAAGACTTTCCAGTCGAAGCGACTAGCCAGTCGTCATATCCGCCAACATTGGCAAATTCCACCTTCATAGGATCCTAGTCGAAACAGGAAGCTCTGTCGATATCCTCTACGCACAGCCTTTCGGCAGATGAGCTTCTTGAGCTCTGCTCCACTCCCCGTGGGAGTCACAGTGACGAGCTTCGCCGATGATGCATACTGATCGGTTAGTAGATCACTCTTCCAGCCACCCTCGAAGTGAACACCAAGATGACGACTCTAATGGTGAACTTCATCATCATCAATGAGGCCTCAAAAGTACAATGTCATCTTCGGCAGGCCAGTCATAGCCTCTTTTCGCATAATGGCATCAACCTTCCACTCTTGCCTGAAGTTCCCCACTACCGGAGGTGTCGCCACAGTTCAAGCAGATCTGGTTCAGGTGAAAAGGTGCACGAACATCACCACCAAGCTTCTCAAAGTGAGTGGAGACCACTGCCCATTACCTGTCAGGAAGCCAATGGAAAATGGTGTCTTTCATATACCTTTAATAGACAACAGAGAGGAATTATTTGTATATCAAGATTTGAATTATAGTGAAAAAGAGGTACTTGTCGCCCTCATTTCCTCTTTATGAATGTATTCGCTTGGAGCCTCTCTAATATGACAGGTATCAGCAAAAACCTTGCAAAACACAAGCTGTGTCAAAGAAAGGAGTTTGACCCGTCAAACAGAAAAAGAGATGCTTTGGAGTGAAAAATAGAAAGCTATTTGAGAGGAGGTCGAAGAACTCTTCTTAGCTAAATTCATTTGCGAAGTTCAATATCTAAAATGACTAGCAAATGTAGTCGTGGTCAGGAAGGCGAATAACATATGGCGCATGTGTGTGGACTTCACTTATTTGAACATGGCTTGCCTAAAGGATTCATATCCCCTGCCAAAGATCGACAAGTTGGTAGATTTCACAGCTAGCTACTTAACCCTTAGCTTCTTAGACACCTTTTCAGGCTACCACACGATCTTCATGGCTCCTAAGGATGAAAAAAATGTCATTCACAACAGACCAGGGAACTTTTTGCTATAAGGTGATCCCCTTTGGTCTTAAGAATGCAGGCGCCACCTATCAAAGAATGGTGGACAAGGTTTTCCATGACTAGCGTGGGTGAAACCTGGAGGTTTATGTTGGCGATATTCTGGTGAAAAGCTCAGAGCTTGCCAAACACCTTTGAGATCGCGAAGAGACCTTCCAAACTCTTCGGGCAAATAGCTTGAAGCTCAATCCTGAGAAGTGCATGTTTGCGCTACGCCGCTACCTTTAGGAAAATTTTTGGTTCTCGTCATGTCAGTTCGTGGCATCAAGATGAACCCCGAAAAGATTAAGGCGATCCTTAACATGTCGCCAAAGAATTACCACGAAGTATAGAAGCTCACTGGGCGAATAGCGGCGCTTAGTAGATTTATTGCTCGTTCAGGTGAAAGATGCCACCCTTTCTTCAAGGTGATCAGAAAAGGTGGTCTCGAATGGAACGACAAATGCGAAAGACCTTTTCAGACTAGAAGAACTATCTCTCTTCGCCACCTATGTTATTAACTCCATTTGAAGGTGAAACTTCTACCTATATCTCTGAACTTTTTGCGTTGTTGTTTTTGCGGTGCTTGCTGTGAAGACAATGGAGCGCAGAGGCCTGTTTACTACATTAGCCATAAACTTCAAGGCATCAAAGAGCACTACCCTTAGCTCGAAAAGGCTGCATTCACACTTGTGATGCTGGCAAGGTGACTCCGACACTACTTCCAAGCTCACACGATTATGATGATGACTAACTTATCTTTGAAGAAGGTGTTCCACTCTCTAGAGGTCTCTAGATGACTGCAGAAATGGTCCGTCGAAGTCTCAGAGTTTGATGTAAGTTTCGCGCCTCAAATGACAATAAAGGCACAAGCACTCACTGACTTCGTCTTTGAGTTATCAACAACCAAACAGCCACAGTCCCTGGAAGATTAACTCTCGTGGACCCTCTTTGTTGACGGTGCTTTCGAGAAAGAGTCCAGAGGAATAGGTGTTTTCCTCACCAGCTCAAAAGTGATCAAGCTCCACAAAGCAGATCATCTCAGCTTTCCAGCCACGAACAACTAGGTTGAAAGCGAGGCTCTCATTGCCGGCCTCCGCTTCGCCTACGGTTTAAGAGTTGAATATGTGAATGCCTTCAACGACTCAAGGCTAGTGGTTAGCGAAATCACATCCGAGTACCAAACCCGAGACGAAGTCTTGAAGAGGTATCTGATCAAAGCCAAAGTTCTCACGCTTGAAGAAGTTTGACATCATACATGTCCCGCGTGAGCAGAACAAGACCACAAATAAGTCGGCGAAGAATGGGCGCGCAAGTATTAAAAGTGAGCTGTACCTATTTGCACCCTGTTACGATGAACCAGTGGTACCGACCACCTTATCCAGTGTCTCCCCCTGGATTGAAGAAATCATTAAGCACTTAGAAGAGGGGAAGCTCCCTGAAAGCCTAACAAATTCTAGGTGAATTTGAAGAAAGGCTACTAGGTTCGTGATTCAGCAAGGGCGGCTTTACCGAACATGCTTTTCGTAGCCTGTCACAAAATGCATATGCCCGGACGAAGCTAGACATATCCTTATAGAGATCCACCAAGGTGAGTGTGCGACACACGCAGGTGGAAGAATCTTGACATTTCGTGTAATCCGGGAAAGCTATTATTGGCCAGGGCTGCACAATGATGCAATAGAATTTGTCAAGAAGTGCCCTCAGCTCTACGACACCATCCCAAGGCAGCCCGCTGGAGAGCAACAACCGATCCAATCCACCTGGCCGTTCTCCACTTGGGGATTGGACTTTCTTGGTCATTTTCTTAAGCCCACCTAAAACCAAAGGTTCCTTCTCTTGGGAACTAACTACTTTTCCAAATGGATTGAAGCAGCTCCCACTGCTCATCCTGATGACACCCACGTGAATAAATTCATCTGGACATAGGCCATATTGCAGATATGGCATCCCTATGAGCCTTATATGTAACAACAGGACCGCTTTCATTGCCAAGAAAATCATCGAATTGTGTGCAAAACACTGGATTCAACAACAATTCACTTCAGTCTGACATCCTCAGATAAACGGTCAGGCTAAAGTGCCGAACAACTGATTCTTGACAGCACTCAAAAAGCACATCAGAGGCACAGGAGGAAAATGGGCTTTCGAATTATCGGCCATTATTTGGGGCCTGGATACAATTCCTTTGACAACAACTAGCGAAATGTCTTGCTCTTTGGTTTTCGGTGGGGAAGCAGTTATACCCATCGAATTGGAGGTCTACTCTTTTAGGGTCGAATTGGCAGCCTCATACAAGCAAGAAGACTTTGACAAGTGGAGTGAGCAGAACGATAGACATCGAAGGCTAAATCTAGACCTACTCGAAAGCACCAAAGAGATTGCAATTGTAAAGAAGGCCTAACATAAAGAAAGGATTTGAGCCCGTCACCGGAGTTATCGAGCAGCCCCGTGTTAGTGGGCTAGTCGGTGCCTCCTCTGTCTTTGGCCTTTTGCGCCTAAGCTCTAAAGATCTTTCCTTGTCTCCCACAGAGGATTATGAATCAAGGGGAATGGATTCCCCGACATTAGGAAGTCGTGACGGTGCCATCGGCAATCGCTCCTAGACGACAACTATGGCAGCAAGAACTTCTTGCCTTCGTCGCAACTGTAATTGGGAGCCCTTTCATCCGAAGGGTGGGGAATATGGGCACCCCTTCTTCGTGGGCCCACATTGCTCGGCATCTCAACCACTTTCTATAGCCAGGAAAGTCTGCGTATTCTCCTTTATTTATAGGTAAGGTTTGGAGGAGCTGCGACGTTCTACCTCCTCGTAGGATAGTTGTAAGCCAGCTAAGTTTGCAGACATTAATGCCTGATCTGACATCTTAGAAGGGGGCAAATTGTTAAGGGAAAAAGCTGATGTGTCAACTAATCATGACGCGTGGACGGATTTGACTCAATCTCCAAACCAGGTCACTCGAATAGCTCTTGAGCAAGCTGAGTGGCCCGCCTGGGTTGGTCGAACAGCACTGGCGTAGCCGAACAACAAGGCCTATTTCTCTTTTCCTTCAAAGGGGACTTTATTTGAAGTTCTCCCTTCCTCTTTCTTTTTCTTAAGCTCCTCATTCCCGTATATTTCCTTCCTATTGTAAGTAACCTTCTCCTAATCTCTAGTTTGGATTTTTCTCTCGAACACTAGTGATATTTTATAGTACTGAATGTTGTCCTACAAAGCAAAAACATATAAATAAAATAAATGTTATAGAGATGAGAATGCTAAGGCATGTGAGCTGATATATATGAAAGGACATAATGAGAAATGTGTATATTCATGAGAAAATTTGAGTAGCCTCAATTGAGGATGGGCTCAGACAGAGTCAACTTAGATGGTTTGGACATATAAACTGTAAGCTAATAGAAACACCAGTAAAGAAAGTTGGGTTATTTATTTTGTTGATATAAAAAGAGAAAGAGGAAGATTAAAAATAATATGACAAGAAACTATAAAAATGATTTTATATTGTTGGAGTTAAATAAGGATTGCTATTTGATAGAGTGCAATGGTAACAAACTATTTACACCGACCCCATCTAGTGGGATAAAAGACTTGGTTGTTGTTGTTGCTGCTGTTGTATTTTCTACTTTAACAAACTATTCTCTTAGACTGTTTAAACGCAGGCAAATTCCAAATGAAGTCTTTGTAAAGGTTTGGAAAAGACCGTGTATCATGGAAGACAAGTTGTCCTTCATTTTTTCCAGTCTGTTGAAGGAATGATTAATGCTATTCTTTTTTTTTTGGATAGAAAATGCTATTCTGCTTTCAGAATTCAGTAATATCAATTTCACTTGTTTGAAACCAACCTAGCAGTTTAGGATCTTCAACTGAAGGGATAGAAATGAAGAAAAAATGAGATCTTCTCAGTAGGAAAATGCATCAGTGGAAACAATAGTTTCTTGTTCTGGGACTCTTTGACCTGTAAATGTTATTCCAGTGCAAAATAAGTAAATGAGACTAATTAGTTAAAACATTTGTGATGAGAATGAAGTATGATGCAAGTAAATATTTCAACTTTGAATCACAAGCATAGTAAACTTATAAGCCAATTGTATTTATTTATTTATTTTGATGGGGAAAGCCAATAGTTTTTATCCTTCACCTGAATTTGACAACAAATTAAACAGTCACTTGAAAATTAATCTTCAAAATAGCCATGTAATTAGTTACATAATTTTTGAACTTCTTGTCCCAACTTTAGTGCATTTTTAATACGTTGATTTAATTTATATATGCTTCAGATATAATAGCATAGTTAAAGTGTAAGCATTCATTTTAGCTATTAATATGCTTACTCTAGACTCTTTTAGCAGAGATGGTGTGTGTTCGCTATTAGATTTGTTACAATCTGCTATTTGTTATGAAATCTGCAGAAATTGTTGCATCTTTGTCCTCGGAGATTATATTCTATGCTGGACTAGCTGTCTACCTCTCAATTACCGTTCATGTTCAACAGCCCTACATTGAGTTCAGCCCAAAGCAGTGGAGTCTCATTACCGGCCTCAGGGGTTACTTGTCTTCTGCCTTCCTAACCATGGGCTTCAAAGTGGTTGCTCCTCTTCTGGCTGTGTATGCTGTTTGGCCAGTCATTAGCCTTGCTGCAGTTGTTTCAGTGGCACCCTTTTTACTTGGATGCGCCATCCAGTTTGCATTTGAGCTTCATCTTGAAAAACGCCGTTCATCTTGTTGGCCCATATTGCCAATAATCTTTGAGGTAAGTGAAGAATTATCTGCTCTCACAATTTTGTCGGCTTTCCTGATTACCAATAATAATTTTCACTCAGATAAATAAATAATTGGTCGCATAGTTAGATCCAAATCAAATAATCGAGTTGAGTGAGTATCTTCTAATCAAATTAAATATTTAGTGACTAGTCAAACTTGAGAAGAAATTATACCAAAATTAGTAATTTGGATCTAAAGAGATGAAATAAGAATTATTCGAATAGTTGAAAGTGAGTAGACTGGACGAAGCTGCACGGGCGTGATCTAGCACAACCAAGCAGAACGGTTGGGCAGTGCACTGGTAGGCGCAGTCGCACGAGTGCAAATGGGGCCAAGTGCGCGGGTGTAGGCAGCTTGGTGGCGTAGCAAGAAAGTTGCCCGTGCGTATGACTTTAGCGGACAGGCCAGCTCGGCGAGACATGACTATGCAGGCCTCTTGTGTGGGCTCGCGTAGTCGAGGAAGTTGCACGTGGGTCACGACTCGAGGTGACAAGCAAGCTCGGCGAGATAGAGGCTCGATGCTGATGAGCTCTGCTGGATATGGCGCGGACGAACTTGACGGGATAGTGGCTTGATAGGACGGTGGCGTGGCTACGTCCATGGCATTAAGGCGGTAGCAATGGTTGGAGTATGAATAAAAATGGATGAAGGGTAGTTGGATTTTTCTTTTTAACTCAAAATTAAAAATAGGATAATTAGGCTCTTTTAAGGATTCTTACCTAAAGTTAATCCTTACCCTTTCCTTTTCAGGATATCGACTCTTTAACCTGGATTTAAACTCCGAGAGAACTTAAGAAATAAACTGCCATATACAATCAACTAAATAAAAATTTAATTTAATAGTAGCATTAAAACAAATCTCCATTTTTTTTAAGTTGGTTTCAAATCTTCATTCAATGTCAATCAACCAAATCAACAACATATCATTCCAAATCAACTCAAATTTAAATCTGTGATTAGGATCAAGTAAATCTGGAAGTAATCAAATACAGATTATTGTAGCGTCCCCATCAGATAGTGTGGTTCGAACTTGAGATTTGAATTTGATTTTGCATTTTGCTATGAACCTTATGGCTTTGTATCAATAATAAAGTACGTAAAGTATACTGATAGCTGAATATGTAGACATTAATGTGTGTGATAATCATTTTTCCCTCATGCACTGATGATATGCCTTAATGCCTTCATGCTTTACATACATGATATATACCTGTATGTGTATTTAGTCTGCATGTAGCTAGTTTATTTCAAGTTGAAGATTTGAAGTCGAGTGATTCAAGCTCGAATTGAAAAGAAAATGTCTCAAATCAGCAAGTGATTATATAGGCTGTTTTGAGCACAATTGCGAGTTGTAACCTGTTACCAAACCTTGCAGGGTTACAGATTGTATCAGATAAACAAAGCTACATATTTTCTTGAGAAGCTGTTGTTTTCCATGAAGGGTTACAAAATGACACCAATAGCTATGGAAAAGGCTAGTGCTCTAGTTTCCATGGTGGTTCTGTTTCAGGTCCTTTCTGTTGTTAGTTTATGGTCCTTGACTACTTTCCTCCTGAGGCTCTTCCCTTCCAGACCTGTAGCAGAAAACTACTAACAATTTCCTGTAAGTTATTTACTTATAGATCCTGAGATCTAAGACATTTTTCATGTTTGTTTCATGAGTCTCAAAACTCCTTAATCTCTGAAAGTAATATTGACATTTATACGATTAAGATTGGTTAACTTAAATCAAAAGGTTCATCCTATAGAAACATTAGGAAATTGGTCAAATCAAAAGTTGAAAAATTTATTGGTTTAGAATAGCACACAATGCCATTTTTCTTGCAGCAAACCATGGGGGACCCATCATTAGGTCCAAGCGATAAACGGAGCAAAATTGTCATTAACTGTCATTTCTATTTCGTATAAGCATTTTTAGCTTCATATAACCATATTTTGGCTTTCTATAAGTATTACGTTGCTTTATATAGGCATTATTCCTCATTTGCCTTTGCAGTTCATGCTTATGTACATTTTATGCTCACCATAAGCATTCTTCTATTTCATATAGGCATTTTCTATTTCGTATACATGTTATATTGAATTCACGAGTTTAGAAGAAAAGACACATTAGAAGCAAAAAAACAGTCTATGTAGCAGAAATGATATTAATGACATTTCTAGCATTGTTCCTCACTTGTTACCGACAGTCAGACCCACACGCACTCGCAAGCTCACTTTAAAATAAAATCATAACTTTAATGTTTGAAACTAATGACTTGTACTTTACTAAAATAACTCCTGAATCCTGACACCTAAAAAAGTCAGTTAACATGAGTTTCATGATTATTGGAAGATAGGTGGGGATAAAACAATTGCTAAAACAAATCAAAAAGAGTGGGCTGTTGATCTTTGGCAACAGTTTGGTTTACAGAATAGTAAAGTGTTCCATTGAGATTGAAATTTGAGCATGAACGGTTGGTTTTTGAAACATCTGGTTGTCGAATATAAATGGTGAATTATAGTCCAAGAATTAGGGACTGTTGTGATGATTATGAATGACTGGTTGTAACAGTTTTTCAACATAATTTTCTCTGTGAGAGGACCAAAATCTTTAGATAATAGCTTAAAGATTTGTTAAGATCTGCATTCTATTAGCCGATAACCATCATAATCAGTACAATATTGTTTGGAGGAAAACCTTCAAACTGGGGGATAAATAAGATAGTAGGAAAGGGGTGAAGGAGGAAGAGAAGAGTGGGCAAGGATGGGAGAATGCTCTTTTTAGGAGAGGACGACGACGGCTGAGAACAACCTGAATAATGTTTTGTGGAGGGGCTCTGTTGCTAAGTTGAGCTGAAGTCACACAAGCCGAAGAGATACGCCACCGAATTAAGGAGCTTGATTAAAGGCAGAAAGGGAGAGGTTACACCAGCTCCAGGAAGTCTTCGCCCTGGAGCGGAAGCCCCTCATCAGCAATAAATGGGGATATTTATAGCATAATGTGAGGATATTGGTAGTGGGACAGGTGATTTTCATTAATTAGGGGAGTTTCAAGTATGGCTCGCTAAACAATTAACTCATACTTACTGTTCATTCACCCATTACTGAAGATTACCTTCTTGATTTATGGCTTAGGCCATGCCATAGGGATATGGTTGATATGCCCACACTAAAGGCGCATTGGGCGAAAAGAGTTAGGGTTCCCTTATCTAGGAGCACGCTCTTCGGCTGTAACGATTCGTCTAGTTAAGTTCAATTTGGGTTGACCCTATCGAGAACATTTGGGAATCCAGAGGCGAATCAAGCTGGCCCATCCACACGTCAAATCAATCTGACACGGCCAGTTCTACTGCACAACAAATATGAATGTGAAATTCATAGATTTTAGCCTATTTGTGTGAACGTCTCTCTCTTCGGAACCTCTCCAAATTATGACCTTCTGTGCTATTAATCAGAATTAATTCAAAACATCTCCGCATAATCTTTTATAAAGGAGGATCAAAATCTATGGAGTATGCTATTTAGAAAAACAAAACCTATGGAGTATAAATTCTCAAAAAAAGAAGAAACCTATGGAGTATAGATGACAATTTTTTTTCTTTAAATTTATGCAAACACGTCCTACTTTAGAACAGCTGTTCATAATCTTTTATGTGCTGATTAGAAGATTTATCTAGATTTAGATTTGGAATTAAAGTTAGTTTGTGGGGACTTAGTAGTTTTTTTTTTTTTTGCTTTTCGTTTAATTGATTTAGCTATTTAAAAGGCCATTGTTGCTCAATTAGTAATCTTTTTTTTAGTTTATTTTAAATTTATTTAATATTTCATTATAATTTCAAGAAGAATGAGGACAATATCTTTTATTTTATCTATTATGATGTCTTTCACTAAAAAAAGGTAAAGTTAGAGATTATAAATTTATGCATCAATACCCATTATAACATCTATAAAAAAAAAAGAAAAACTCATTATTATATGTCAGACTATAATTTTAAGGCTCACATATACGCTTCTTATTAAATTTTTTGTTTAATATATTAAGACTATAATTTCTGTTTAATGTTTAAAAATAATCTACTATAGGTGAGGATCAAAATCTATTTATGTGATTGCTTCTACTTCAAAACGTCTCTGCATGAACGTTCAACTATATGCAACGTATATATATTAAAAACTAGTTTAAAGCAAGAAATTTTATTTATTAGAATTAAACACTTTTAAATTAAAAAAATTCAAGTTAATGATTTAACTTGGCAGGTTTTCTTTTAAATGTTGAGTAACTTGACTACTTGAATCATGCGGGCTTCACGTTTTTCACTAATTTATCTTAAGGCTGACAATGATTGAGTTCGAGTGAATTTAAGGACAATTTTCAAAAAAATTTAACGTTATTTTGCACCAAATTATTAATCTTATTTTATAATTAAAATATTTATAATACATATAATATATTAAATATTATATATATATATAATATTTTAAATTTTACTTAAAAAGTTTAAATATATAAATTTTGAATAATTTATCTTTGAATTATATAAAATTATCTTAAATTTTAATCAAATAAAATAAAGTTCGTACTTTTTTTATAGGAGTTTTGAACTGCTCGTTTCTACAAAAATAAAAAAAAAAAAAAAAAATCGAACTGCTCGGATTCTATCAGTGTAGACTGTAGGGCAAAGCCAAGCCTCGGAATGAAGATGCCAAGAGCATCAATTAAGCTTTAAACCTCTGAGCATGGGCGTTAAGTAATATTAGTAAGCAAAAAATCAGCTTTTTAGATTAAAATCGTTAAAAAAATTCCCATCTTCCCTCGGCATCAATGCCGCCAGAGATCAAAAACGGCCCAAATCGACAGCCCTAATCGTTTCTTTTAGCAATTTCTTCGCGACGACGAGGAGGAAGGCGGAGGAGGAGAAGTAATGGCGGGCGTGAAGCTTTTCTCAGGAGGACAAGCATGGTAGCCTCATCGATCTCAATCCTCTCATGTTCGTCATGTTCTTATCCTCTCCGTTATTTTCTTGCAGGTTCTGCACCCTCGGCTTGCCGAGCGATGTCGTAATCGAAGTCAATGGTATGATCTTCCATCTTCACAAGGTCAGCGAAACGAAACCCTAATCTTTTTTTGCTTTACGTTCTATGTTGCTTGCTTAGATTTTGCATCTATGGTTGCTCGGCCAGCTCCCTTTGATGTCGAAGAGCCGGAAACTCCATAATCTGTTAACGGCGGTTGAAGAAGATGAGCTGGAGGTCGGACAATCCTCAGAAGAGGATGTACGCCTCCGCATCTCGTTCGGGGATTTTCCCGGGTCGGAGACTTTTGAGATCGCCGCCAAGTTCTGCTACGGCAGCAAGATCGAGATGTCCGCCGCCACCGCCGCCCCTCTCCGCTGTGCTGCGGAGTTTCTCGAGATGACAGACGAGTTCGCCGGCGACAATCTGATCTCCAGATGCGAGCGCTTCCTCTCCCAAACCGTCTTCTTCAGTGTCGGCGATTCTGTAAAAGCCCTAAAATCCTGCGAGACTCTGCTTCCTCTGGCGGAAGATCTCGGCATCCCTCAGCGCTGCATCGACGCCATGGTCGCTGGCGCGTCCGCCGCCGATGCTCGCGCGCTTTTCAGCTGGCCGGTCAACGATGATGCCGTCGCTCCCCGGAGAAATGGCCGGGTCCGGTCTTCTTCTTCTTCCTGGGTTGACGACCTCGCAATGCTGAGCCTCCCGTTCTACAAGCGCTTGATCTCCGGCTTTAAGGCGAGGGATCCAAGCTCGGAGCTCATTGAGGGGTCTCTCGTCTCTTACGCCGAGAGATTCATCCCCAGGCTCTCGCGATCGAAGCGGATTGGGACAACAGCGGCGGATCCGTCGCCGGCGCCGCCAGAGCAGATAGACATCCTGGAGACAATCGTCACCAATCTCCAGCCGGAAAAAAGCTCGAGCATCGTCACCACCAGGTTCCTCTTCGGCCTGCTGAGAACTGCCATCATCCTCCGAGCTCCAGAAGTTCTCAGAACGGCCCTGGAGAAGAAGATCGCATCTCAGCTGGATCAGGCAACTCTGGACGATCTCTTGATCCCGAGCTACTCCTATCTCATTGAAACTCTGTATGATGTCGATGCGGTGCAGCAGATTCTCCGACACTACATGGAGGAGATGGAGACAGAGAGGGCGATCATCGCCGTGAATCCGCCGCCGGAGAACAGGCCGCCAACCAGCAGGAACGACTCGCGGGTGGCTAGGCTTGTGGACGCTTTTCTAGCGGAGGTGGCTTCCGATGCCAATCTCCTGCCGGAGAAATTCTGCGACATCGCGGCCGCTCTCCCGGCTCACTCTCGGATCTACGATGATGGGCTCTACCGCGCCATTGATATCTATCTCAAGGTATGTTCCCGTCCTCTTATCTACGCGCCACTCGAGGCTGCTAGTACTGCACGCACCACTCCGAACGCATATGAATGAAGAATTGTTCCCTTTACAAAATTTGCCAAGTTAGTTTTATTTTTTTCAAGAACAAATGATTGTCAAGTGATTAAGGTAGCTCTTAAGATGCATAAACATAAATGATAAGTTGTAATGGATTCTCATGTTGCGAACAGATTTGTTTATATTCAATTGTCTAATTAATGCTCGTCACTCTTTCATTTAAATTTTTGAATTAAAAAGTGTTCATTTAATTGTGTATCAGAAGTGGATTTGGATTCTGATAAATCCCTTTGTGAGTGGAACAGGCGCATCCGGGAATGGCGGTGGAGGAGAAGGAGAAGGTGTACAGGTTGATGGACTTCCGGAAGCTGACTCCGGAGGCGTTGACCCACGTAGCGCAGAACGAGCGGCTGCCGCTGAGAGCGGTGGTGCAAGCGCTATTCGTGGAGCAGGTGCAGCTGCGGCAGGCAGTCACGGGGACTATTTCAGCTGCGGAGGAGGAGGAGGAGGAGGAGGAGGAGGAGGAGGAGGCTGCCGCAGCGGTGGGTGGGATGTGGCGAGCGGCGGCGCGGGAGAACCAGCTGCTAAGGCTGGGAATGGATAGTATGATGAGCAGGGTGCAGGATCTGGAGCGGGAGTGCTCGAGCATGCGGCGGGCGATCGAGAAGATGGACCGCCGGCCGGCAGCCCGAGCTGTTGGGCCGCGGCAGCCCGAGCTGCAGCCGGTGACGGAAGCCGGGTGGGGTTCGCTCGGGAGGAGACTCGGGTGCATGTCTAGGATGGAGGTGCGGGATTCCCAGGCGGTGGCGCCGCCCAAGAGCGCCGACCGGCAGCAGAGTCTCCGGAATTTCTCTCGCTCGGGCGTTGACCGAAGGCAATGAGTGAAACGGTAAGACATTTTTGTGCATGATGTGGAAGTCAACCGCTCCTCTATTGCAGTAGGATTTCTGTTCGCTGATTGTGTCACTGGCCACACTGTATAATTATTCTTCTGATTTTGTTTTGTGCTGTTAATCCTCTTTGCAGATGCACTGTATAATACTATTTGAGTCTTTTGTTTTACTTTAAATATATATATATATATATATATATATATATATATCTAATTTACAAATTAAATAAATTAATTCACTAATCTGAATAAATTTATAAATAATTATTTTATAATAAATATTACTTTTTATAGAACTAATTATTTTTATAATTTTTTAATGGTGATAATTATTCGATTATAATTTTTTACTCAATTTTATTGTAAAAGTATTTTTTTTTGCTATAAAAATAAAATTTATTATAAAAAAAATTATCTGTATTTTTATTTAAATCGGTGAATTAATTTGTTTAGTTTGAAAATTAGAAAGGCTTATTATGTACACAAAGTTAAATAAGAAAAATTAAAATACTATTTACTCCTAAAATATTATATGAGTTTATCATATTAGGACTATCTAAGAAATTTTTTAAATTAGTTTTGAGGTTGACTTAAATGTTTCACTCAAGTTTGTTTAATAGATTCATATGATTAGATTTTTGTCTCTTTTTGTCTTCTTCTTTTTTTTCTATTAGATTCTTTTCTCTGCCTACTGTGTTGAGATCACTCTCTCTCTCTCTCTCTCTTTTTCATCACCTTTCTGTCTCTGTTGGTTCATGTTTTAGAGAGAGTATCATTAAAAATTGAGAAAAAATGTTTGAGTTATTGAATAAGTATTGACATGATGCATTTAAGTTTATTGATTCCAATACAAACAACTAAATGAAGATCTGATTAGCAGAAACCCATGAAAACCAGCATCAAGTATCTGATTATTGGAGCGAAGACATAAGGATGGCAATGAATGCCTGGGCCACTAGTACGACCTCCTCAAATCCGCAAATGCTCTTCCTCATTTGTCACCGTCAGTACCTCCAAAATTATCGTTGTTAAGATGGGAAACAATCAAAGATTTTTTACGTGGAAAACCGACTGGCGGAAAAACCACGGCTCCTTTTCGAGGAGGCTTAAAAGGTCACTAGAAATGCTTTTCTTTTGGTTAACAGAGTATTCAAAGAATTTTTTTTTGATTCCAGCCCCCTTGAAGGCTGTGTACAGGAAGTATATATATCCTGGGCCTGCCCTGTCTAGTCACTTTCAGCCGAATAATCTACAGCCCTAGTGACAGCTCAATTAATGCCTGCGGACGGCTAGTACGTGACTCCTGCTGTACGGTGTGTCAGCGGTTACGGTCCGTCGGTGGGAAAACCGCATCTTCCCCCAGAGCAGTACGATTCCCAACGGTCAGATGTCACGTCGGGTCTTTGTTCTTCGGGATGCTACCTTTTCGGCGTCTGCTGTTCGGGCTGATACCTTTCTTGTTCGACTCGGAGGCCTCGCCTACGTGGACTCTGTGTGAGCTTCCATGTGGACGGTCCAGATGAGGAAGCGTGGATCTAATTGCAACATGTCCCCCGATAGTCGTGAAGCGTATTGATGCGCGTGCCCGGTTGCCCCGTGTACCAGAGTGGCCTATAAATATTTATGAAGCACCGGTTGGGTCTTCTGTTGACCAGAGGAGAAACTGGTGTGATGGATCTCTTCTCAGGAGTAGCTGACAGTCTTCAAGGAGGGAATCCTGGGACTAGGGTTCCGGCTAAATCGGACCAAGCCGGCGCAAGGCGTCCGTCCGTTCGGGAAGAGGCGTCGAAGAAGCCGAGGATCTGTCTTTCCAGCACAGGGGAGCGCGCACGCGTGATGTCTAGGTCCTCCGTGAATGATGCACGAGCAGCTCCTTCGGTGGAGGGCGCGATCATGGTGGCTGACGACGAAGTGCAACCAATTAAGGAAAGTGCGGGGGATTTGCCTTCTGCGCCGTCTCTGGGGGTTCAGGAGGCGCCTTTATCAGAGCAGGGCAACGTGGCCCCCCTTACTTCTTGTTCGGGACCCTCTACCAGTCTGGGGCCTTCGTCGGGGGGCCAGAGAGGCCCTGGGTCTGTTAGTTCGAGTGCGCAGTATTTTGCGCGAAATGTCTGCTCGCACCTTGACCAGATCGAGGCACGTCTGGCGAGCAAGGGTCAGGCAGCAGTCCTTGAGCATAAGTCTGCAATCCTTGAGCAGAAGTCAACAATCCTTGAAGGGAAAATGGAGGAAATTCTCTCCCTTCTTCGGCGACTGGAGTCGTCTGAGACGGAGAGGACGATTGTTGATTTGGAATCGAAGTGCGCTCGTCTCGAGGGCGATCTGGAAATGGCAGTCGCCGAAAATGAGGAGCTGAAAAGGGAGAGGGGGACGTTGATGTCCCGAGTTGAAGAGCTGGAGGAAGAGAACCGTCGTCGAAGAGAGTTTGCTCGGACCGTTCGGGATCTGCTTGCAGAGTCAGAGCCGGGATTTTCCTTATAGCCTTCTCTTCTCTCTTCTTCTTTTTTTTTTTTTATTATGTAAAAGTTTATTTAAATGGAATGTTCGTGATATGCGCCTTGTATTTTGTAATTTCCCTGTGATGTGATTTTTTGGGAGAAAAAAGGCGAAGTCTGTGCCAAAAGTTTTTTGAATTTCAAAGTTTTGGGCGGCTAAGTGTCAGTCCTCGGGGATCAGAACCGTCGGTTCTAAGGACTATAAAAAAGGGGTGAGGGATTGAGCATCGGCTCTCTATTTGCTTCTTTCGCTCGTTCCTCTGTTTCTCCCCCTTTTCTTTTTCTTTTCAAGAGAAAAAATGGTTAAGAAGTCGCGCAACAGAGCGAAGGACATGTGGGCTGACTACCATGCTCTTCGGAGCGAGCTGTGCGTCTTACCGCCGCACACTTTCGAGACGGAGGTGCTGCAAGTGTGGGGGGGGAACCAGAAGTTGGTCTGGAGTATCCGTCAGAGACGAGGAATTTCACGACGCCGCCGAAAGGGAAGGTGGCAGTGTGCCTCCACCACCTGCGTGGAGGGCTGTTCCTTCCTTTCCAACCGGAGTTCGTTAATGTGTTTAATCCCTTCGGTATCGTTCCCATGCAGCTCCCGCCGAACGCCGTCACCATGATCTACTGTCTTGCCAAGGAGTTGCGGCGTCGGCAGATCCCTTGGGACGTCGAGATCTTTAAGGCGGTTTTTCGGTGGGAGGCGAATCCCTGCCTGCACGGATGTTTTGTTTTGAAAGGTAGGTACTGCCAGGTATTCAAAGTGAGGGACACCGGGTTCGCTGACTGGTACAAGAGATTCTTTTTCGTCGAACTTCGCGGGGTAAGTTTGGTGAGCCTCGAAGAGTAGGCGAGGCGAGGTTCCTGGGGGAAGGCATTGGTTTCGAGGACCCCCGTTTTTGGGAAGTTGACGAGATCCGAAAACGTGTACACGATGCCGAGGACTACTTGCGTGAGCTCGAGGCTGACGTACAAGAGTACACGGGTGAGTTTTGGTAGTTCGTGCATTTCTCTCCTCTTTGGATGCTAATTTTGTTTTTCGGTTTGTGTTTCAGGCCAACCGGAGCTTGAACTGGGGTGGTTCCGACTTCGGCAGATAGGGAACAAACGGGTTCCCCACGATCGTCCGGGGCCTTCTCGTCTTCCGGCGAAGAGGAGGCGCGCCGCTCCTGGAGCTCTGGGTGAAGGGAGTTCGGCAGCGCCTCGATCTTCCGGAGAGGGAGCGGATGACCTAGCGTATATCGACGAGATACAGGTCAGCGATGATCCCGAAGATCTGCTTGAGAGACATCAAGGCGAGATAGGGTCAGATGCTGAAGCGTCAGATTCTGCCGGCCAAAATGTTGAGGAGCCCATGGGAGGTGTTCGGAGAGGAGCTCCACGAACTGTCCCCGAAGGGAGACCGGACTCGGTGACCAGGTTGGACGCCAGGGCTGCCGACTTGGTGGAGCAGCTTACTAGGGAGGCTATGGTGCAGGAGAGAAAGGCGAAAGAGAATGAGCTTCGGTACCTGGAGTCGGAATGTCAGCGTCTCCTGGCTGAGAAACGTCTCCGTTCGGCGATGCGGGGCCTGGAGGGGTCAAACCGTCGTGAGGCCGAACTTCAGAGACTTCTGGAGTCCAACCGTCTGAGCGGAATCGTGAGCAGGGGGTCTTAGATTTTCGCCGGTCCCTTGAATTTAAGGCATTCATAAAAGGGGCGTTGGAGAGCTCGGTGGACATGTTCGGTTCCGCTCTTCTTGATCGGGGACTGGTTAGTCGCGAGAATCTCGAAGGGTTGGATATGAATGAATGTATTCTCTCCAGGAGCCGTTCGTATCATTGCAAATTTTTTGATATGTCCGCTGAGAAGATGGAGTGGATGTTCGCCTTCGTTTCAAATATGAAGGCGGTCATCCCTCCTACTGAGGCCGAAATGGCGGGAGTCGCCGAAAAGGTTCCGGCTGCAGAAGAGGGTTCAGCCCCATGTGGAGAAGGGTTTTCAGGAGGGACTTTGGAGGAACCCTTAGCCGTTTCCCCACTCCGCTCGCGAGATCCACTGCAAGACGTGCCGCAGACTCCAGGTGCCGACTTGGTGACAGATTCTGATCTGGAGTCTTTCGAGGAGGGACATTGATTTTTGTAACTTTTTCCTCTTTTGTAAACTTGTTTGTAGTGCAAAGTTTTTGTAATGAAAAAGTTTGTTTTTGCACAAGATTTCTGTTTATGAAACCTTGCTTGGTTTGATTGTTTGTGATTTCGAGAAAAGGAGTGCCTTTGCTTGAGTGGAGTGCCCTTGACTGCCAGTCGCCTTGGGCGCTTAGTTAGGATTTTAGGCCAGGGACTTCGAGAAGGGGAGTGCCCTTGACTACCAGTCGCCTTGGGCGCTAAGTTGGGATTTTAGGGCAGGGACTTCGAGAAGGGGAGTGCCCTTGACTGTCAGTCGCCCTGGGCACTGAGTTGGGATTTTAGGCCAGGGACTTCGAGAAGGGGAGTGCCCTTGACTGCCAGTCGCCTTGGGCTCTAAGTTGGGATTTTAGGCCAGGGACTTCGAGAAGGGGAGTGCCCTTGACTGCCAGTCGCCCTGGGCTCTAAGTTGGGGTTTTAGGCCAGGGACTTCGAGAAGGGGAGTGCCCTTGACTGCCAGTCGCCCTGGGCGCTGAGTTGGGATTTTAGGCCAGGGACTTCGAGAAGGGGAATGCCCTTGACTGCCAGTCGCCCTGGGCGCTGAGTTGAGATTTTAGGCCAGGGACTTCGAGAAGGAGAGTGCCCTTGACTGCCAGTCGCCTTGGGCGCTAAGTTGGGATTTTAGGCCAGGGACTTCGAGAAGGGGAGTGCCCTTGACTGCCAGTCGCCCTGGGCGCTGAGTTGGGATTTTAGGCCAGGGACTTCGAGAAGGGGAGTGCCCTTGACTGCCAGTCGCCTTGGGACTTCGAGAAGGGGAGTGTAGTATTTATGAAACACTGATACAGGGGTTTTATGAGTAAAACTTCCTGATGTCGTTGCCGCTCCAGGTCCATGGCAGGAGAGTCCCATCATGCCTTGATAGTTTGTAAGTGTTGGGGCCAACCACTTTGCGGATGACGAAAGGGCCTTCCCAGTTGGAACTGAGTTTTCCTGATGTCATATCTCGGCCGGCGTTGTTTTTTAATTTTAGGACCAGGTCGCCTTGTTGGAATGGTCTCCTGTGGACGTGCTTGTTGTAGTATTTTTTGATTCTTCGCTTGTGTTCTGCTTGTCGAAAAGCTGCTAATTCTCTGTCTTCTTCGAGGAGGTCGAGTTAGAATCTCCTTGCGCTCTCGTTTTGTTTTTGCCAATCAAGAAGAGCAGGTGGGTCGAAGTTGCTAGTGTTTTCGACTCGGGGAGAGTAGACTTCTAATTCGACTGGGATGAGAGCTTCTCCCCCGAAAACAAGTGAAAAAGGCGTTTGACCCGTTGCTACTGTCGGCGTGCAGTTGAGCCCCCAGATGGCTGTCGGGAGCTCGGCTGCCCATGATGAGTCAATCTTGTCAATTCGCTTTCTCAGGGTGTTGAGGAAGTTTTTGTTCGACGCCTCTGCCTGGCCGTTCGATTGCGGGTGTCTAACTGATGCGAAACTCAGGTTGATACCGTTTTCAGAGCACAAATTTCGAACGGCCCGGCTGGTAAAGGCGGTTCCGTTGTCGCAGATCAGGGAGAGGGGGACGCCGAACCTGCATACGAGCTGTGTCCATATGAAGTTTTTGACCCCTGTGCCCGTTGGTTGGGCCATTGCTTTTGCTTCGACCCATTTCAAAAAATAATCTGTTGCTAGCAGTACATGGCGTAGGTTCTTTCCAGATTTTGGGAATAGTCCCAAGAAGTCAAGGCCCCATATCGAAAATGGCCAAGAGCTGGTTATGGGGTGTAGTTGACCTGCTGGTTGTCTAGGTATTTTCGAGTAAATCTGGCACTAGGGGCATCTCTGGCTGAATTCTTTGGCGTCCTTCTGGAGGGATGGCCAATAGTATCCTTGGCGAAGGACTTGTAGGGCGAGGTTTCGCCCAGCGGCGTGAGTTCCACAGTCTCCGGAGTGGATCTGTTCAAGTACGATTTTCGAGTCTTCCTCACGGATGCATTTGGCCAGGGGGAGAGAGTAGCATCTCCTAAATAGTTGTCCCTGGGAGATGATATATCTGGCAGCTTTCACTCGGAGCCTACGAGCCTTATTCCTGTCGTCTGGAGCTCGCCCGTCTGGAGGTAGTGTCGGATGTCATCCATCCAGCTTTCGGGGTTGGACTCGACGTCGAAGATTTGTGGGTCTTCGAAGGCGGGAAACAGCATGTCTAGTGCGTTATCGTTCTCTTCCTTGGCGAGCTCGTCTGCTAGCGAATTCATCTCGCGGGGGATATGAAATAGGGAAACCTGACCGAACTGCTGGAGGAGGGTTTTGGCGAGTTGGAAATACCTCTTGAGCACTTCGTCCTTTGTCTGATAGGATCTCGTTAGCTGGTTCACCATTAGCTTGGAGTCGCTGTAGACATCGAGTTGTCGTGCTCCGAGTCCCTTGGAAAATTTGAGCCCAGCGATGAGGGCCTCATATTCGGCCTGATTATTCGTGACGGGGAAGTGTATCTTTCCTGACCTTTGAAGTCGAATTCCCCAGGGACTGGTGAGGACGATGCCGACCCCTTGGATGTGCTCGCCGGAGGCCCCGTCTACATGGAGGGTCCATGGTTGTGGCTTCTTTCGGAGTTCGGGTTGTTCAGCTGTTGTGAGTTCGGCGACAAAATTGGCGAGCGCCTGACTCTTCGTGGTTGTTTGTGGGAGGAAGTCGATATCGAACTCAGAGAGCTCTACTGCCCACTTTTGCAACCTTCCGGAGATTTTGGGGGAGTGGAGTATTCTCCGAAGGGGTTGATCCGTCATCACCTTGATGGGGTGAGCTTGGAAGTAGTGGCGTAACCTGCGGGCAGCAGAGATTAGCGTGAAAGAGAGTTTTTCGAGGGGAGGGTACCTCACTTCGGCGCCATGGAGGATGTGACTGATGTAGTGGATCGGATGCTGTCGGGCGGTCTCTTCTCGAACAAGTACTGCCGACACCGAATTATCGGTAGCGCTAAGGTAGAGGAAGAGATCTTCGTCTTAGACCGGGGCGGAGAGCAGCGGTGGTGACAGCAGGTATTCTTTCAAAGATTGGAAGGCTTTCGTACAATCCTCGTTCCATTCCTGATTTTCTCCTCGAAGAATTTTGAAGGGAAGGCAGCGTTCGCCGGATTTCGAAATGAATCTGCTGAGTGCCGTGACCCTTCCGTTTAACTTTTGTATGTCCTGGACCGTTTGGGGTGGCTTCATCTCTTATATGGCTTGAATTTTCTCAGGGTTCGCCTCAATGCCTCTAGCCGACACCATATGCCCTAGGAATTTACCGTACGACAAACCGAAGATGCTCTTGAGGCGGTTGAGCTTGATGTTGTATGTTCGACAAGTGTCGAGAGTTTCACGGAGGTCTTCGAGGTGTTGTTTCACACACACGCTTTTAATCAGCACGTCGTCGACATATGCTTCTACGTTTCGCCCCCTCTGATTCTTGAACACTGTGTCAATCATGCGCTGATAGGTCGCACCTGCATTCTTCAAACCGAAAGGCATCACTTTGTAGCAGAAGGTTCCCTGGTCGGTGATGAACGAGGTGTGCTCTTCGTCGTCTTTGGCCATTCGGATCTGGTGGTAGCCTGAGAAGGCGTCGACGAAACTCATTACTGAGTACCCTGCCGAAGAATCGACGAGCCTGTCTATTTTCGGCAAGGGATAGAAATCTTTTGGACAGGCTTTATTTAAGTCCGTAAAGTCTACGCACATGCGCCACTTTTCGGAATTCTTTTTTACTACCACCACGTTTGCAAGCCATGATGGGTAGGTGATTTCTCTAATGAATCCTGTGGCCAAGAGTTTTTCGACTTCTTCACGGATCGCACGTTGTTTTTCGCCGCCGAAGCTCCTCTTCTTCTGTCTGACGGGGGCTACTCCTGGCTTGAGGCTTAGTCGATGTTCGGCTACGGCTCTATCTATCCCTGGCATGTCGCTAGGTTCCCAGGCAAACACATCAAAATACTCAAAAAGTAGCGCCGCCAGGGCGGGCTTTTCATTATCAGGAAAGTTTTTAGAGATGAGTACAGTTTTTCCGTCGGCGACGGTTACATGGTCGTTCTGTTCGACCGGTGGTAAGGCGTGATCTCTGGGGTCCATGTAGTCTGTGTGGAGACGCGCGTTTATCTCAAAACACTTGCTAGCGCCGGCCCTGTCCCCCCTGATGGTCGCGACGCCGAAAGGCGTGGGAAACTTCACACACAGATGATACGTAGACGCGACCATCTGGAATGCCGCGATTGCGGGTCGTCCATGATGATGAAGTCGATCTCCCTCTCCATTCTTCTGGGACCCACTTCGAGGGCGACGCGCAGGGTGGCGTATCCGACGGGTCGGTAGACGTCGCCGGAGAAGCTGGAGATCGTCATGGATGGGGGGAGAGGTTTGCAGGGACCGACAGCCATCTCGTTGAAGGCGCCGAGATACAGTATGTCGACTGAGCTGCCGGTGTCGACCCAGGTTCGATGGACATCGCAGGCTCCAATTTCGGCGATGACCACGATGGGTCATCGCGATTTATCCCACCTCTGGGAAGGTCCCCTGCAGTGAAGATGATATCAGGCAAAAGAGGGGGGATTTCGACTGTACATACCTCCTGATATCTCCGAGTCCTGAGACCGCTGTGGTAACCGAAGATTGAGAGGACGACCTTCTTGCCGTCAGCTTTTGATGTGGCTGGCGTCGAAGAGGGGGCCCCTCTGGGATCGTCGCTCGGAAAGAGCGGTCGTGCTGCTTTCGGCAGGGGCCCTTTGATCCTCTTGTACCCGGTGAGGTAGTCATTCTCGATGTACTCGTTGACGAGCGCCCGAAAAGAGCGGCACTCGAAGAGAAGATGGCCGTAACGTTGGTGGAACTTGCAGAACTTTGTGGGATCCTCACCGGGTTGCGGTGGCTGGCGCTCGCCGCGGTTTTTGATGAAACCTTTATCGCTGAGGATCGAAAAGATTCTTCTATAATGTAGACCGGAGTGGCGGGACGTGGGGACTCACCCTCAAACTTGCGCTTCCCGTGGGAGGGTGAGTAGTTTCGATCTCGAAAACTCCTCCTGGGAGTGTTCGGGTCTGTCTTTGGGGCCTCGCCTTTCTTGGTCTGGGGCGAAGCGACCTCCTGCTTGGCTTTCGCCTTGAGGGCCTTCGCATCTTCCAGATCAATGCGTTTTTCGGCGCGGGCCCTTGCCTCCATAAGAGTCTTCGGCATGTTGTCGACGAAAGAGTCGTACAACTCACCGGGCAGAATGCTGTGGACGAAGATCATGGTCGATCTATCGGCCGTGGTGTCCTTCGTCTCAGCATTCATCTTTGAGAACCGGTCCACATAGTTGCGGAGCGATTCGTCTGGAGCCTGCCGTATCTGCCACAGCTCGTGGATCGTTCGGGATGTCGTCTTCGACGTTCCGAACCTAGTACGGAACTGTTCGGAGAATTGCAGGAAGCTCTGGATGGAGCCTTGAGGTACTTCGTCGAGCCAGTCCAGAGCTAGACCCGTTAGTGTGTTTCTGAATAGACGGCATTTGTAGGCGTCTGAGACAGGGTCGCTGGTTGCGAGGGCGTTCTCGAAACGCTTGACATGTTGGGCCGGGTCGGTGAGGCTGTTGTAGTCGGAGACTCGGGGGGGCCTTGTAGGCGCGTGGCGCCGGTGCCGCCATTATGGCGGGCTAGAATATTGTATCCACCGGGGGGGCCGGGGGGGTACACCTCGGGCCGGCTTTCAGCGGCAGCGTGGGCGCTAGTTTTCTCGGTGGGCAGTTCGACGCGTTCCACGCCTGGTTGTTGGAGCGGGCCTTCGAGAGGCAGAGCTAGAGGGAGGGGTCTCTGCTGCTGAAGGAGGGCTGGTAGGTTAGCGAGGAAAGTGTTCATGGTTCGGGTGAGGGTGGCAATTGTGTTCGTCAGTGTCTGAAGCTGTCGGTCGTCCCTGGTTGCATCGTCCTGGGGTAGGCGTGTCGCCTGTTGTTCGCCAGGTGGTGGAGGAGCGTTTTCGTCGTGAGCGTGCTCCATGGGTGTAGGGATCAGGTTTGATCCTGCGTTAGGGCACCAAATTGTTAAGACGGGAAACAATCAAAGATTTTTTACGTGGAAAACCGACTGACGGAAAAACCACGGCTCCTTTTCGAGGAGGCTTAAAAGGTCACTAGAAATGCTTTTCTTTTGGTTACAGAGTATTCAAAGGATTTTTTTTGGATTCCAGCCCCCTTAAAGGCTGTGTACAGGAAGTATATATATCCTGGGCCTGCCCTGTCTAGTCACTTTCAGCCGAATAATCTACAGCCCTAGTAACAGCTCAATTAATGCCTGCGGACGGCTAGTACGTAACTCCTGCTGTACGGTGTGTCAGCGGTTACGGTCCGTCGGCGGGAAAATCGCATCTTCCCCCAAGGCAGTACGATTCCCAACGGTCAGATGTCACGTCGGGTCTTTGTTCTTCGGGATGCTACCTTTTCGGCGTCTGCTGTTCGGGCTGATACCTTTCTTGTTCGACTCGGAGGCCTCGCCTACGTGGACTCTGTGTGAGCTTCCACGTGGACGGTCCAGATGAGGAAGCGTGGATCCAATTGCAACAATCGTCTTCCAATTCACTATCTCTTCTCACAATAGAAATAGCAGCAACATCACACTTACGATATGCTTACTTTTTATAGAATAAAATTGTCATTGTATAGGAATAGAATTGTCATTCCAAGAAGAATAGAATGATAATTTTTTTATTTAATTTGATGAAATAGAATATGAAATAAAAAGTAAATAAAAAATACTAAAATATTCATATATAACTTAATAAAAATTTATATTCTTTGTTATTAGCAAATTTGATTTTACACAAATAATTAAATAAATATAATTTATATAAGTATACATATGTACATGTAGTATATATATATATATATATAAGGATATGTACATGTATATGCATATGTATACATACGCATATGTGTGTATGTGAATATGGGTAATATTAAAATAATATTTTTAGCCTACAAAGAATAGCCAAAGAATAATAATTCCTATTCCATGAAATGTGGAATAAAAATTCCTATAAAATAGTTATTTCACTAAAGTAAACATCAGAATAGCTATTAGATAAAGAATAGAGATGAAATGAAATAATTAATCTATCCAAGTAAACTCACTCTTAATGCCAAATCAGACACTCGCACAACAATTTTGTCGGAATGCCGATGTGGCCCTCCATCTTCCCACAGCCCTCTACTCCAAATGAGATGAGGGTCCCAATCTAATCAACCATAATTCTTCATATCTTTCACCATAAGTCATTGCAAGAACAAGACCCATCCCTGAAGTGATGAAACCTCAAGTTATCCCTCACAGTAATATCCACTCCAAGAATCTTGGACATGAACTTGATAGCAATGTGACAGTCCCCACAAATCCTCAAATTCTTAAAAACCCTTATAACTGATTCTCCATTCAGATTTAACGCTCCAAAAGCAATAGCAAGCCTTTCACTGTGGCTGCACAATGCTTCTTCCTTCTCCTCTCCTTCAACATTCTGCAGCACGAAATCAGTATCAGGCTTGTAACCATCAGTCCTCATCTTCTTTCCCATCTCCTCCAAGAAACGATATATCATGTCTCTCTGAACCATTTGGTCATCTCCTTTCACAAAAGTATAGGTTTTGTTCTTCACTTGAATCCAACTACGTCCCGAGACCCTCTTAATCCCCCGATCTCTCATCAATCTTCGAATTTTTGATGCTTCATCCCACAGATCTTCACGCGCCAATATGTTTGAAAGAATCAGATAATTTCCTGGATTCTCAGGTTCAATCTCGAACAACTTCTCTGCTGAAATTTTTCCTAACTCAACATTCTTGTATACTCTACAGGCAGCAAGGAGGGCTCCCCAAGAACTAGCCGTTGCCTCCAAGGGCATTGTCTGAATCAACTCATAGGCCTCCTGGAGACAACCAGCTCGGCTCAGAATATCAACCATGCAGGAATAGTGCTCTGAATCTGGCTGCATTTGATATTCATCTGTCATCGAGTTGAAAATTTTTCGACCGTGTTCAACGAGATGCGAGTGGCTGCATCCCAAAAGAACGCTCATGAATGTGGCAGAGTTGGGCTTCATACCTGATCCTATCATCCGGTCATAGAGAGACAACGCTTCCTCGCTGCATCCGTGGATCGAGTTTGCGAAGATGATAGCATTCCAAGCGACAATGTCGATTTCAAGCATTTTGTTGAAAACCCATCTCGATTTAACTAGATCCCCACATTTTGCATACATGAAAATCAGAGCAGTATTAACCATCTTATCATCTGTGTAACCATACCTGTAGATGCAACCATGGATCTCCCTGCCTCCTCTAACGTTCTCCATATGGCTACAAGCTGGTAACACAGAGGCAATGGTGATCGCGTTAGGCCTGAATTTAGAATGCTGCATTCGAGCAAACAGTTCGACCGATTGCCTAAATCTTCCTTCTTGCGTGAGGCCACTAATCACACAATTCCATGAAGCACAATTTGTCGAAGCTTCCCCATTTTCCATCCGTTCGAAGAGCTCAAGACCGTTGTCTGGCTCATTGTTAGAGAAATAGGCAGACAACATCACGTTCCAAGAAACCGCATCTCTCTCAGGCAAAACATCGAACACATTCCTTGCGAGCTGCAATTTTGAACTTTTGGCATAAACATCCATAACTGCACTGAGCACAAAAACATCATCCTGAAATCCATTTCGCAGAGCAAAACAATGAATCTCTTCACCAAATTTGATTGCTTTCATTGCACCCAAAACAGGCAAAACTGTGCAGAGAGTAAAAGAATTAGGCCTGCTCACCTTGGATCGCAGCATTTCACGAAAAACACGCAAAGCTTCTTCAAACTGCTTGCAGTTAGAAAGAGCAGAAATAAGAGAAGTCCAGGTTATCACATCCCTATCACGCAGTTCTCTGAAGACCCATCTCGCTCCCTCACTAAACCCACACTTCCCATACATATCGATCAAACAATTTCCGACGAGAAGATCTGAGGCAAGCCCGAATCGTATGGCATCGTTGTGAACGTCTCTAGCTTTGATCGGGTCCGAAGTAAGTGCGCATGCCTTTGCGACGGAGAGGAGAACATACCGATCAGGATGGAGATCCTTCTCCTTGCACAGCTTGCGGTACAGCTCAATTGACTGCTTTGGGCGACCGTGCTTTGAGTATGCGGATAGCATGAGTGTCACTGTGCGGAGATCTGGGTAGGGAATTTCGTCAAACAGCTTGCGTGCAAGACCAACCTGGCCAGAGCTCAAACACTTGCAGAGAAAATTCATCCTAGGAATCCCGCTTTGATGGTAAAAATTAGTGTGGAATTGTTTTCATGGAGGGAAGAAGAGCTGGGAGAAAGGAGCCACTTCAAAATTGTTGTAAGGCAACGGTCTTCTGTGTGAGCTTTACTGAGAGAGAGAGAGAGAGAGAGAGAGAGAGAGAGAGAATTACGGCTGTTAAATTTGCCCTAAAGTCACTAGGAAATTGAATCAAATTCTAGATAAAATAGAACTTGGTTTAATTCAAATGATTCCAGTAATGAGCCGTGAACTATTTTTTAGATCAAGATATTTCGCAATTCAATTTTAAGTTAATATAAAATTAAATTAATTAAAAAATATATTTCTAAATATTTATATATATAACTAGATTTAGTATATTATTTTTTGCAATAATCTAATTGAAAATTTCATTCAAATTTTCTCTTTAACTTTTATTCAAATCATATTTATTGTAGATTAATTTTATTTATTTTTATTTTTAAATATTAAATCAAGACGAATGACTATTGTTGACGTAGGATGTAAGGGATCCCAAGAAACACAAAAAAAAGAGAGAGTTCCGGGAGACGGCGACGCGCAGAGAGGTAAGCCTGTTAGTGGAGGCTTAAGAGAGAGAGAAAGAGAGTTCGGGGAATCCAAAACAGCACACAAAGATTTAAGGTGGTTCAGGGAGGGAATCCCCTACGTCCACCGAGCGGTCAGTGAAGAAGTTTCACTAATGGGAAAAGGTAGCCGTGAATGCTAATACAAAGAGCTTACAAGAGAAAGAGAGAGAAAAAAAGAGAAAGGGAGAGTTTTTCTTGTTCTCAAGCTCCTATTTTACAAGAGGTGATAAAGGAGGGATTCTGCTCTTCCTGGGGTGAGTCGTCCTCCTCTGATCTGTTGATCCTGGGTGCTCGATTTTCATATCCCTGCTTGAAGACTGTTCAGGGGTATTTGTAGGTAGCGGATGATGCAGCTTTATTCTGGTTTTTCGAAGGAAAGGAGGTGAACAAGCTTTGGGTTTGAGCCGCTTGTCGACCACCGGAGGGGCCAAAAGCTGCAAAAAGATGATGCTAACTTTTAATATTGGTACGGCTTCTGGGGATCCGTGACAACTGGGGCATGCGGACCCTTGATTTACGTGTCTTAGAAAGAAGGCCTTATACAGGGAATAACGCGGTCGGGCCAAGCTAATTGTGACGGCACTGCTTTGTAACATCATCATCGACGTTACTAGGGATGGTCCTAGCTCGTCGTGGACGAGGCTTGGTTGATCCTCGTGTCCGAGGTTTGATTGAACTTTCATGTCCGAGGTTTGACCGGGGTCAGAAACTTGTGAGAACAGATAAATAAGTTAGAAAATAACTAAAGGCCAAATGCCAAGTAGGCGTCATGTGTACAGCAGGGATGCAGTACTGGAACCACGTGTTAACATCAGCCCCCCACATTGTCAGGGCGCGAATATTGATATGGGTCCTGGAATGCGAACCGTCGCAATGGTGAACGCGCTACCCGAGACCTGTTAGGATAAGATGGGGGCGGTGTCCTAAGGGTCCTGCTGTTCTTCTCTTCTATGGTCCTAAGGGACCAAACAGGTTTTTCGATGCTGGAAGCCACTGCCCAAAGGAGGTTCCTCCAGCAAGGTCCTACGTTGGCTGGGTATATCATCTGTCTCCCCTACGCAGGAGTCCTGAAGAGGGCCAAATCACTCCCCTCGAGGCCAGATGGCTAGGCCGAAGTGCTCCTCCCGAAGTCCAGCAGCAGGATCAGCCAGGGAGCCAAAAGTGACTTGCCTCCGTCCTCTCCTAACACCTTAGCCTCATCATCAACATTATATTTGAAGGAACCATAGTTGAGGAGAGAAGTCTTGATAGCTCCCGGGCAATCTGCTCCCTGCTGTTAGTAGTGTAATAGATTGGTCTCAAAGAGAGGGGTTTTCTCATATTTGAGGTCAGCACTATTACACTGGGTGTCTAAGTTCTGAAGCCTTGTATTTTCTTTATTTTTCCTGTACTCAAGAGAGAAACATGTAAGAGAACAGAGAAAATAAATTTATAACAAATTTTATCATTAATGAAATGCACTTTTCCTTTCAAAAACTTATTCTGAATGAAATTCTGTTTGTGTTTGTCTTTTCTTTCATGTTTGAGACAGGTACCACGAGGTTAGAAAAGAGAAAGAAGAATTTATAAGTGTGAAAATATAAAATCAATGATAAATTCTAAGTCAAAAAGAAAAGTTACTATCCTCGTACACGATTATAAAATATCAGACGATAATAGTAAAGAGGACAAGGAATGGAATGCTGTTTCAAAACATTGCGCATGAAGGGTAACCATCGTGCACGACGTATGACGAAACGGTGGGAAGCGATGCTTCGATAATCGTGCGCCACTTCGAATTCTAAACTTGTCAGAAGATACGGACGGTCTGATTGCGTCCGCGCGCTGATCGATAAAATTAGACTGCCAGAAGACGAAAGGTCACAATTGTTTCCCATAAAAGGCTTTCCCAAGGGAAAATTGGAGTACTTGGCCGTCTTCAAGCCCTAAGAAAGAAATCTTCACCCCGTCCGTTGCAAAACCAAGCCATGGAGCGGGAGAGATCGAGTGGGCAAAGCTGGCCGACCTGTTCCATAAGGATACCAGCTATCAGGAGAGTCTCCTGATGGAGCACGAGGTGCATAACATGACCAGAGGTTTTAGAGGAAACCTCAACCTAATGATTATCCCCCCTACCGCCGACTTCCGACCAAACAGTCCTCCTGAAAGGGCGGTATATATATACTGGGCGCAGGTAGAGTACAGTTTGATGTTGTCGTCCGCAACCGGAGTTCAAGAAAATCTTGAACTCATTTCAGATTGTCCCGGCGCAACTCTCCCCTAACGCCGTTGCCTACGTGTATTCATTTCTGAAACTGCTGCAGGCTCAGAGAATACCGTGGGCCTTGACGTTGTTCAGGAGCCTATTCAGCTGGATGGCGGTGCCAGGGTAAGAAGGATGCTTGGCCCTGCGGTTGAAGACAAGAAAGGCGATGTTTTCGGGAGCAAGTAGTTCCCACTCGGACTGGAGGGACTACTACTTCTTCATCAGGGAGGATTTAGGAATCCCCTTGACGCCCGGCACGTGCCTTCCTGAATTCGTCGGTGACGCCAAGTGGATGGCTGAGCAAGACACCCTGAAAAATTTAGAGAGGCTGAAGGGGTAGAGCTGGCCCCTAAAGGACTTCCTCAGACACGTGAGGAATGATGTATCCCTGCACGCCAAGGCGTTGGGGTACACCATCTTCAAGAAAGTCACCCCACCTCCCGGCACGGTTCTAATGAAGAGGGTCAGGAGGGCGCAACCTCCTGCCACCCAGCTCAGTAAAGAGATTACTGAGGTGGGGAGGAAGAGGAGATAGAGGTTCTGGAGCTAGTCTGCAGCGAAACTGCCGTCGATGTGGTATCCTCTCCTGAGGATGCCATAGACGATAGGAAAACTTTGGCTGAGCTGGGGTACACGAGAAAGGGAAAGGGACCCGTATCAGCCGCCAAGCCCCAAACAATCCTTAAGGGTGCCAAAGGAATTGTTATAGGGGAAAAGGAGGAGCACTCGTCGAACATCGAAATCAGCTATGCAGGCAACGACCACGATTGGATCGTTGTGTATATTGCCCTGTTGGGGGAGATCCTCTTGGCAAAAGATAAGTGTAATGAATGAAGAATGTTACTCAGAGATACCGTCGACCTCGGCTTCTTGGCGGCGAGCAGTAGCAGGGTCAATGCTAAAGATGGCATTGATCGTCCTGGCGGCAGGGGGGTAAGGACGCCCTTGTTGGCTGGGACCTGGAGATGGTAGGGATTTAGCAAGAGCCCAAGTAACTTTGGGGGCCTTCCCTTTCTAGGCAGCAGTGAAGGTCGGTGCCATCTGCATGAACTCCTCGAGCTTACCCTGACCCGCCAGTTTGTCTAGCAGAGCCCTGAGGCCTCGGTACTTGTGAAGCTTGTGCCCGTAGTTCCCGTGTAACTCACAATAATTGTCGGGATATACTCTGATTGGAGGTGCTTGCTTGGGTCCGGCAGGTCGGACCCAACCTTGTTTGACGGCTACCGCACAGAATTCAGGAAGCGGTAGAGAGAAGAAATGCTTCTGTGCTGGACGTGTCGTGGCTTCCCTTTATCTCGACCACTACTTTTGGTCATACGTAACCTTGTGGCTGGGGATTCATCACCCCGATGTTTTCTCTTTCTCTTCTCCTGCTTGGCTTCGGAAATATCGGAGGGAGAGGACTTAGCATCCTCGAGAAGCATGAATTAGCTGGCTCTGGCCACCAGCTCTGGGTAGCTCCGAAGTTTGGCCAGCTGCAAGGATTTAGATAGATCCTTTACCTTGAGTTCCCTCCTAAAATTGTGCATGGGCACCGTAGGGTCGACATCTTCAGCTTCTGCCATGGCGGCAAAAAAGTAGTTGGTGTAATCCCAGAGACTTTCCCTCTCGCCTTGCTTAATGTTGGCGAGCACCATGTTGGAGATGACCATTCGGGTTCGACAGATGAAACGGGCGATCAGCTCCCATTTCAAGTGTTCATAAGAGGAAATATGACCCCTGGGCAACTTTATGAACTAGCTAAATGCCGCCCCCTTCAGGGTGTTTGCTAGGAGGTGGCACTTAGTAGCCTCATCTAGCTAGCGATAACGGACAGCAGCCTCGAACCCTTGTATGTGCTCGCAGGGGTCTGTCGCGCCCCTGTAGGCCTTAAGCCTGGGCGGCCTGAAGTCTTTTGGGATTGGGGCCAGCTGGATGGCATCAGTAAAAGAAGCATTGTCATCTATCGGTCCAAAGAAGGGGTCAGGCCCATGATGAGGGGTCTGAACGCCTGGAAAGAGAGGGTCTCTTCCGGCAAGGAAAGGAGGAAAGGCAGGTGGAAAGAAAGCAGGCTGTGGTAGCGAACATGGTGGAAGAGAATTCTGGTGAACCTCCTGGAAGCGAAAGGGGCGTCTGGGCTGTTGAGAAGAGCCAGACGTCTGAATAGAAGGCGCCGCGACTGGAAGTATGGGAGCAGGAGCCTCAGCGATAGAAAGAGGGGGTACAAAGGCCGCCGCTACCGGCGGAAGAGGTTCTTGGGCCACCGCAACCGGTAGAAGAGGTGCAGGAGCCGCCGCGACTGGCAAGAGAGGAGCAGGGGCCGCCACGACCTGTAGGAGAGGAAGTACTGCGCATACTGACTGAGTATGCCTGAGAATCACAGCCTATTGGGCTGTGAGGCCAGTGACCAGGTCAGTGAGATTCGCCGGCATCCCTTGAAGTTCTGAGACGCGGGTTCCCCTAGAGGAGAAAGCAGATTCGGCGTGACGCCGAGAAGTTGAGGCCGAAGCCCTGTCGTCCGGTGCCCGAATGGAAGGTTCTCCCACATGTGCACTGCGAGCAGCGGAGTTGGTTCGGCGCGTTCTAGCCACCATCTTCCCAGGGTATCAATGAAAGCACCAGAAAATGTTGATGTAGGATGTAGGGGATCCCAAGAAACACTAAAAAAGAGAGAGAGTTCCGAGAGACGGCGACGCGCAGAGAGGTAAGCCTATTAGTGGAGGCTTAAGAGAGAGAGAGAGAGAGTTTGGGGCATCCAGAATAGCTCACAAAGATTTAAGATGGTTCAGGGAAGGAATCTCCTACGTCCACCGAGCGAAGGCTAATACAAAGAGCTTACAAGAGGAAGTGAGAGAAAAAAGGAGAAAGAAAGAGCTTTTCTTGTTCTCAAGCTCCTATTTTACAAGAGGTGATAGAGGAGGGATTCTACTCTTCCTGGGGCGAGTCATCCTCTTCTGATTTGTTGATCCTGGGTGCTCGATTTTCGGATCCCTGCTTGAAGGCTGTTCAGGGGTATTTGTAGATAGCAGATGATGTAGTTTTATTCTGGTTTTTTCGGAGGAAAGGAGATGAACAAGCTCTGGGTTCGAGCCGCTTGTCGGCCGCCAGAGGGGCCAAAAGCCGCAAAAGAAGGGTTAACTTTTAATATTGGTACTGATTCTGGAGATCCGTGACAGCTGGGGCACACGGACCCTTGATTTGCATGTCTTGAAAAGAAGGCCTTGTACGGGGAACGTCGCAGTCGGGCCAAGCTGATTGTGATAGGCACTGCTTTGTAACATCGTCATCGATGTTACCAGGGATGGTCCTGGCTCATCGTGGACGAGGCTTGGTTGATCCTCGTGTCCGAGTTTGATTGAACCTTTGTGTCTGAGGTTTGACCGGGGTCAGAAACCTGTGAGAACAGATAAATAAGTTAGAAAATAACTAAAGGCCAAATGCCAGGTAGGCGCCACATGTACGGACGTGATGCAGCGCTGGAATCACGTGTTAACATCTGTATTTTAAGCTAATTGACTGAACAAATATATTTATACAAAAAAATTAGCTAACAGATCAGAAAATTAATCGAACGTTAATTTAACTTTAGCTTGGATCAAGTATAAATCGATAACAAATAAGCTGGACATTTTGATCACGACTTCAATTGAATTTTTTCCTAGAGAGATCTTATTATGTTTTCCTATTGTAAATATTGACCACATCTAGGAATCATCTATAGTGAATTATCATTTTTTACACAATAAAATCATTTGCTAGGCTCATCATTTGATATAGAAAATTTTTTTCAAACCATGTAAACTCTTATATATTTTTTATAAGCCTTAAACTAATTATATATTTTTTATAATTTGTTATATTTGGTTTTCTCTTTTCTTCGTAAGGCCTATGCAATCGGAGATAAGATTTTTCTTGCATAAGATCTCTCGTTAGAAAAGCATTCCGTTAACATATTTGTATTTAGGCTGCTCTTCTCATGAATTGTGCTTATTATTATTTTTAGATGATAATATGATTTATTTTTCTATTCCGAATCAAATCAAAATCAAATAACTTTAGCCAACTTAAACAAAACATAAATGGTAATCTACAATTTTCTCGTAGTCGACTCAATTTGAAATCTGCGAAAAGATTGGTACCGTTCATGCTCGACACATGATGAAAATATAACATAAATCAGTGTTTTTTTTTTTTTATGAAACATAAATGAGTGTTGATGATGAATTATTGCTATTTCTATTGATAAATTATCATCAACCCTTCAATCATGCAAAGCATTGAGGCCTTCCTGGCCCTCCATCTCAGCTTTTTCAGGAAAAATCTACCCACGTTTTCTTTTGAATAATATAAAAAGCACGTGGCAAACAGCGCTAGACCAACCAAAAGGCGACGAAAGGGTGGGCTCCAAAAGTTCACTTCTGAAATATATTTTTTATTTTTTATTGGTCCATTTAAAAAAAAAAAATTTTTATTAGATAAATTGCATAAGAATCCCTATGTTTAATCGGTACTGCATTCGAGTCATAAAACTTTAAAATCATCACCTTTGGGTCCTGATGATTTTTAAGCTTTACCAACGAGTACTTGAGTAAATAAATAATTATAATGACAACGTCTATAGGGATTCAAGGAAATTTCTCTGTCACATAGCAGAGTGCATGACGAAGACGGCAGATTTAGTTTTATTTTTTGATTGCAGTTTTTTAAAATAAATGTGTTGATTATAACAAACTTAATATTGCACCTAGCTCTATAAACGCCAAAAGGGATTATTAAAGTTGAAAGCAGTAAGATTTAGGTTGGTGTGAGAACAGAGTAGTTTTTTCGGCTTTTAGTTTCTTTTAGCTTAAATTTATTTCTTTTCAATAATCTTAGTCATCCATGTATGATCCGCTTCGCAACAACTTAACTTACTAGAAAATATCTTGCTATTATTAGCCTGCAATAAATTCTCATAAATTTTGGGATACATAGTAAATATCGAAGCCTTAACAAAAGAATGTATCAACATACACTCTCTCTCTTTCTCTCTTAATGACAATGATTATGCTATTCAAAGCATAGCTTGAAGCTTATGAATGTAAAGTGTTATTTCTGATCTTTACCCAAAAAAAAAAATCTAAAAAAGCATACCAAAAACTAGAAAAAGGAGAATAGTGAGACTATAGCAAAGCACTAAAGTATTCTATATCTCTCTCCTCTCTCTATTTGGTTGCATTTTACCTTTAATAGAGAGCATTTTTGAACTGCATAATTTTGTTGTATATTGTTTAGTTGCATTTTACTATTTCTTTTTCGTCCTTTTCTCTTTTACAAGAATATATGCTGTAAAGCATACTAATCTTCTCAAAGCAAGACCCAAGACCTATCACTCATTTTGTATGGACTCGATTTCTATATCAGTATTATATAACATTATTCAATGTAACTTTATTGTTTACGTGTTATGCGTCGCTTCCATCAAGGTTGTTTATGTGATACTTTCATTTTCTCAATCTACATATGAATGTCTAGGCCTCTTCAAGTGAACATCCCAATTGCCTGATGGATGATGGTGCACACTCTTTCTCCTCCTACCATAACAACATCTTCTTCTATAAATTGAGAGCCACGATCCTTTACTAAAACAAATGATTATAACGATAAACATATAGAGAAGAAGGATAATACCACAACAAAATATTGGAGCACAATCTCCTAATATAGTTATCTTGCACTATAGTGAATTTTATTTTTATTGTTCATGCAACTTTACCCTTTCTACAATACAAGTCTTCTCAAAGCAAGAATTATTATTTATTTTCTCTAAATACAATCTCTTCATCAACATTTATAAATTAGGTTAGTGGTGCTTGTAAACTGACAAACATAAAGTTTGGCTTTTTTTAATAAATTATAATTAATTATTGTTGATGCCAGAAAGTCAAGAAATGATTAGGAAAGGAGATTTTTTTATGTGAAAACTGCTCAAGTGAAAAAACCACGGTAAAAGGATTCTACTAATGAGAGAAATTCTTTATAGAAAAAAGTGAAATTTTCTTTTTTTTTTTACAGAGAGAGAAAGAGAGATAGGAGGAGGAAAAAAAGGTCCTACTCTCTTATTACAATGAAATTTTTATAACTTAGCTTAGCTTATGACTGACACTTTAAAGAAATGGCTTCCGTCTCTGATATGACACTAGTGATGATGGCACGGTCAGAGACTAGTACCCTACCTGTATGAGTTGCACGGTCCATAGAGCCTAATCATCTCTCTCAAAAACGGCATGGGATCCTTTACTTTGTACTGACTGTGTCTAGGCAGTTCATCTCGAAGAATTCAACTTGAGTACTTCGATATAGGCTTTTCGTTATGCGTCCGCCAAATCTCATACGTGAGTACTGCAAAATTTTTCATGTGTATACCCCAGATATGTTGGTGCGAATCCAAATACTATAATTATATAATTTGAATCAATTTGAGTTAAGCTGAGTTAGACAAACACGTCTCATCCGAAATCCTTCCCAAGTGTTATAAGTTATAATATATGGTTTTGGGGTAAATTATTTTTAATAATGTATTCAACTAATTCGGTTAAAATAAAACCTAAGGGAGGATATCTTGGTAATTTCCCGATTTTGAATAAATTTTAAGTCTCCAATATAATTAATTGGCAGATAAGATTCTTCCCACGGGCCACGGCTGGGGCGGGGCGGAGCGGAGGAAGTTTCGTCCAGCCCCGATAGCGCCGACAAGGGGCTGAATTGAAGATGTGCTCGATTATTAAAGTAATCTCCCGGTGCTGGAGAACCCACGTGCTCTCGGACCAACTTGTTTGCTCTGGCAGCTGCAGCAGATCTACAATAGGATTCTCCGGGCGAATCCTCGGTTGTCAATTTAAATAAAAAAATAATGGTACAAATTTATGGCAAATTGCTACAAAAATTTTTGGTGATGGGCTTATCTTTTGCTCAATTGAGTGAGCTAAGATTTGTTTGGTTAGAAGATGAATTTGAGTAAAGAAAGAGAAAATATTTTATTTTTTAGAATTGATAAGAAAAAAATTTATTTTAATATTGGAAGGTGTGTAGGATGTGAAATAAAGTTGATTTTAAGGTTAGAATTTGTGTTGGATGTAAAATAAAGTTGATTTTTAAGATTGAAATTTGTGTTGGATGTGAAATAAAGTTTTTAAAATTTATAATAAATTTAAAATATTATTGCCACACCCTTGTTTTAAGACCAATTATCCATAAAATAAGGGGAGACTTACAGTCAGAATCACAGAACAGATTATAAGAAAAAAGCATCTTTATTCATCTCATAACAGGGTTACATAAGTTCGAACGCTAAGCAGGTCACCTAGAGTAACCTTAGATTAGAAAACTGAGAGGTAAAGCAATTAAACTGGATAAGGGTAAATATCGGTGGGACCATACAGAATATAGGGAAAATAACTTTTCTGAGATTTTGCAGTCTTCTCCTGGCAACAGATTATTTACTTGAAAAACAACAGTCAGTCACGAAGACCGAGTAAACGACCTCCACCTTACCATAGGCCAGGTGAGGTCTTATAGCTCAATTTAACAACAGATCAGAATATCAGATTAACTTGTAATATCAACTTGTCACCTTATAATATTATCATATTTTATATTATAAATATATATTAATATGTATAAATCTTATAATGATGAAGGGTCAGAATCCATAAATATACGTCACCAGTGTGACAACAGAAGTAGCAAATACGTCACCGATAACAGATTTATCAGATACGTCATCAGTGTGACATCAGAATAACAGGATGCAGATATGTCCCCCACATGACACCACGCGTCCAGAAGATGGTTCGTCAACCACCGGGATCCCAACGCATCATAATATCATATATCTCAGAATACATGGGTCTAATGTAACCCAGTATAATATCTTAGCATAAAGCCCAACAGAATATCAGCATAAAGTCATGCAGAAAATACAAAATATAGCTCACAAAATATAATTAATATTATTTTGTATATTAACTATTTTAATTTAATAATCACAATGCCCTAGGTTTAGTGAAAATTATTTACCTGGATGAGAGGCTGTAATAATTTGTTAGTGAATGACGTGTTCCCTGATTAAGTTCAGTGTGAATAATCACTATTAAGCTTAAAAGTTAATTAAGTCAAACAAGTCAAGTGGATCAAAACTGGTCAATATAGGCCAAACTAGTTCAAATGGATCAAACTAGGTCAACTTGGGTCAAAACTGAGTATTTCAGGTTAATGAGGCAAATGAGTCAAACAGGTCAAATCGAGTCAGCCGGGTTAACTCGAGTCAAACGGGTTAACTCGGGTCAAACAGGTTAACTCATGTTAAACATGTTAACTCGAGTCAAATAGGTTAACTCATTTCGGGTCAAATGGGTTAACTCATTTTTAAACGGGTTGACACAGGTCATCTTGGGTCAAACAGGTTAACTTGATTTTAAATGGGTCGACACAGATTTACCGGTTTGATATGGTTTAAGTGGGTTGACATAAGTTTGAATAAATTTGTCACCAATTAAACTAATCAAATTGGGTCAACAAGAAAAATTGTTGAATGTACTTTAAACTTAGTGAGACCAGGATTCTTACCTCTGCTAGCAGTGTCTTGCCGCTGGAGGAGAGGCGCACCAAGATGGGCTAACGATGCAGTGGTTGCGGATTCTATTTGAGAGCTCTGGGGCCTATTTATAGGAAGAGATGAACTTATTAGGGCGGGACCGTTGGTGGGTGGTAGTTGATGGTTGGGGAGGTAAATTTAATAGGGCGGGACTGTTAATGGGTGGGAAGATGGGAGAAAGACAGATGAGGTAATAAATTTATATATATATATTATTAAAACTGATTGCAGAGAATGCTTATTTAATATAGCAATTATTTTGAAGTCCTCCGATGACAGATGCACTTATATTAAATCCAGAAGAATATATATATATGAATATTAACAGGTATTTCTTAAGCGGATTATTACATCCTTCCTTACTTAAGAAATTTGGTCCCCCAATTTACCTGAACAGATGTGGGTATTCATTCTTCATCGATTCTTCCATCTCCCATGTTGCCTCTTCTACCATTTGATTTCTCCATAAAATTTTCACAATAGGAATAGTACGTTTTCGAAGTATCTTCTCCTTTCGATTAAGAATTTTAACTGGTTTTTCTTCATAGAATAGATCAGGTTGTATGTTTAGCGGTTCATATTTTAGTATGTGATTCGGATCAGTTATGTACTTTCTTAATGATGAGATATAAAAAATATTGTGAATTCTCGCTAGTTCTAGAGGTAATGCAAGCTCATATGCTGACTTCCCAACCTAGCGGATGATTTTAAAGGGACTAATGTACTTTGGTTTAAGCTTGCCCTTGATACCAAACCGATAGATGCCCTTCCTTAGAGATACCTTCAGAAATACATGTTCCCCATGCTCAAAGCAAATATCTCGTCTTCTTGAGTCAGCATAGGCTTTTTGTCGACTCTGAGCTGTTAAAGTCGTTCTCAAATTATTTTGATATTTTGCATAGTGACTTCAATAATCTCGGGTCCGAGCATTCTTCTTTCTCCAACTTCATCCCAATACAAAGGTGATCGACATTTCCTGCCATATAAAGCCTCATATGGAGCCATCCTAATGCTTGCATGGTAGCTATTATTATATGAAAAGTTTACTAGAGATAGATATTTTTTTTCAATTTTCTCCAAATTCTATGGCACATGCTCTCAGCATATCCTCAAGGGTTTGAATCATTCTTTCTGATAGTTCATCCATTTCTGGGTGATATGTTGTACTGAAATTAAGTTTCGTTCCCATGACTTTTTGAAGACTAGCCCACAGTCTTGAGGTAAAACGTGAGTCTCTATCTGATATAATAGATGTGGGCACCCCATGAAGCTGTACTATTTCAATATATAATTTAGCTAAGTATTCAAGAGGATGAGTCATTTTGATAGGTAGAAAGTGGGCAGATTTTGTCAACCTGTCTACGATTACCCAGATAGCATCACATCCTTTAGATTTTGGTAACCCACAAATAAAATTCATAGTGATATGCTCCCATTTCCAAGTAGAAATTTCTAGAGGTTGAAGCAATCCTCCTGGTCTTTGATGTTCTATTTTAACTCTTTGGCAAACTAAACAACGACTTATGGATTCAGCAATATCATTTTTCATCCCTAGCCACCAGAATTGCTCTCGTAAGTCATGATACATTTTAGTTCCTCTAGGGTGGATTGAATATCCTGCACTATGTGCTTCACTAAGAATTTCCTTGTTAAGCACTCGGGAGTTAGGAACATAGATTTGATTCCGAAATCGAAGAATACCATTAGATCTTATCATAAATTCTGGATTACCTTCTTTCATTACGCTCTGAGTTATCTTAGCAATTTCCGAATCTTCTTGCTGGGCTATTTTGATCTTTTCATGTAGATTTGGTTGTATATAAAGATGAGCTACCATTCTTTTATCATCACTTATTCGGGTCTCTAACTGTAGTTGCTCTACTTCTTTAATAAGTGCCTTCTGATCAGTAAGTGTATTACTTGTAGATTTTCGGCTGAGTGCATCCGCAACTATATTAGCTTTTCCCGGATGATATTGAATATTTATATCATAATCTTTCAATAACTCCAACCATCTTTGTTGTCTTAGATTTAATTCTTTCTGAGTAAAAATATACTTTAGGCTTTTGTGATCTGTGAATATTTCACATTTTACTCCATATAAATAATGCCTTCAGATTTTAAGTGCAAAGATAACTGCAGTCAATTCCAAATCATGCATAGGATAATTGACTTCGTGGTTCTTTAATTACCTAGAAGCGTAAGCTATAACTTTTCTACCTTGTATCAGCACACACCCTAATCTCATCCGAGAGACATCACTATAAACAACAAAGTTTTCGAACTTTGAGAGAATAGTTAAGACAGGGGCTGTAACAAAGACGTCTTTTTAATTCCTGAAAAGTCTATTGGCCTCTTTTGCTGTTGCGGAGACACTAGAAGAATGGTAAACATCGATCCTCAGCCTTGGCGGTAAACCTTCCCAGGCTGTTGACTCATCCTGCCAGCTTCTAAATCGCCTTCAATGACTAGGGGGAGGGCATGCTTAGGACCGCCTATATTTTGTCTAGGTTAGCCTTTATTCCTCTGGTAGAAATGAGATAACCTAGGAACTTTCCTGATGATGTATCGAAGGTGCATTTGAAAGGGTTGAGGTTAAGGTTATATCTCCGGAGAGTGTCAATTGTTAAAAATATTGACTTAAGTCACTTAGGTTAATTAGGTCAAACGAGCCAAGTGGATTAAAACTGGTCAATATAGGCCAAACTAGTTCAAATGGGTCAAACCAGGTCAACTTGGGTCAAAACTGATTATTTCAAGTTAATGAGGCAAATGAGTCAAACAAGTCAAATCGGGTCAGCCGGGTTAACTCGGGTTAAATGGGTTAACTCATGTTAAATAGGTTAACTCGAGTCAAACAGGTTAACTCATTTTAAATAGGTTAACTCAAATGGGTTAACTCATTTTTAAATGGGTCGACACGGGTCATCTTGGGTCAAACAGGTTAACTTGGTTTTAAATGGGTCGACACAGATTTATCGAATTTGATATGGATTAAGTGGGTTGACATAAGTTTGAACAAGTTTGTCACCAATTAAACTAATCAAATTGGGTCAACAAAAAAAATCGTTGAATATACTTTAAATTTAGTGAGACCAGAATTCTTACCTCTGCTAGTAGAGTCTTGCTGCTGGAGGAGAGGCGCACCAAGATGGGCTAACGATGCAGTGATTGTGGATTCTATCTGAGGGGTCTAGGGCTTATTTATAGGGAGAGATGAACTTATAAGACCGGGACCATTGGTGGGTGGTAGTTGGTGGTTGGGGAGGTAAATTTAATAGAGCAGGACCGTTGGTGGGTGGGAAGGTGAGAGAAAGGCAGATGATGTAATAAATATATATATATATTTTATTAAAACTGATTGCATTATTTAATATAGTAATTATTTTGAAGTCCTCAAATGACAGATGCACTTATATTAAATCCAGAAGAATATATATATATGAATATTAACAGGTATTTCTTAAGCGGATTATTACAATTATTATTTTATTTTTTTTTGCCTATTTTTGAGTTCATGCCAAACATGCCTAAGTATTCAATTGCCATATCCACATTTTTATGTGCATATAAGACTTTGTAAAAAGTAAAACAAATATGTGTCGATTTTAGAAACGCAGTGTTGATGGCAAAATGTGGATCTTGGAATCCAACGGTACGTGACGTTCGGCCAAATGAGTTAGAGTGTTAAAGGGAAAGAAATGGTATCTGGAATAATACACAGAAATTTAAGGTGATTCAGGGAGAAGATTCCCTACGTCCACCGGCGTCAACGAGGAGATTTTACTAAGGAAGAGAGGGTCTGGTCGAAGAGACCAACGAATATTACAAGTAATATCTCTTCTCTTTTGCAGGGGGATTTACAAGTATCACAGGGTGTATCCTGGGTGATTGTGGTGGCTTCGTCTGGTTCGTCCCCTTCTCCTTCCTTCTTCTCCTTCCTGCCCTTCTTTTCCCTTTCGGCGTGGCTCGCCGGGGAGTATTTATAGGAGAGCTGCAGCGGAGTCCGGCGGATCTGTCGGAATAGGTGTTGGATGCTTTGTCTGTTGAGTCCATCTAGCAGTGCCGCTCCTATCGGCTTTTGAAGAGACCAACAATAGTGGATCGAGCAAGTGGTTTCTTAATCTTCGTGTCTTATGGGAACTCGCAGTGATTTGGAGCATGCGGGTCCTTGGTCTTCTAGCCTCATGGGGACTTGTGCTGAGCATGCAGGCTCTTGGTGGAAGTTTGCGCTAGCAAAAGCGGTGTTGTCGTGGTGTTCTGATAATCGCAAGTGGGGCCGGAGAAACATCGTGCTCGATGTTACGCTGAGGTTGAACCATCATGTCCGATGGTACACAGGTCGGAGAAACACCGTGCCCGATGTTATGCAGAGCTTTCAACCATTGATGCCGATGGTTGTAGGGAGCCGGAGACACATTGTGCCCGATGTGATGCAGAGCAAGCATTCAACTATTGTACCCGATGTTATGCTGAGGTTGATAGCTCAAACATCGTGGCCGGTGGTATGAAGGGCAGCAGCACCATCATCGTGGCCGATGTTTGTGGGGATGCTGCAGCTGAGGAGTCATCTCCAGAAGGTGTGGAGGCCAATCATCGTTCTGCAAAGCTAGAGATCTGCAAAACAGAGGTTAAGTACAACATCTTTAAGGAGCCACGTGAACGGCTGGGATTCAACGTTGAATTCTGGTGTTAACAAGCAGTATTTATAGAGTCGGGTTTGGGTTGGGTATAATCGAGTCGGGTCAAGTTCAGGTTGGACATTATCAAAAAATACTCAATAAATGAGTTCAGGTTCATGTAGACCCGCCAACTTGATCCCATTTATTAATCGGTCAAGTTCAAGTCATGAATTTTGACCCATTTATTAATCGAGTCAAGTTCGAGTTATGGCTATTCGGGTCTGGTCGGGTTCGGATTCAACCCGAACCAGACCCGCTGACCCATTTTGTCATCCCTAATATTAGTAAATCTCTTTTTAATCATGTGCTTTAATACTCCTTTGTCATGTTAGATGCTGCCTAACTCTTTCTCAAATTATTAAATTTTATATGAGCATCGAGCCGGTAGATAATCCAAACTCGAACTAGACCCGCCGACCCATTTTGTCATCCCTAATATTAGTAAATCTCTTTTTAATCATGTGCTTTAATTCTCCTTTGTCATGTTAGATGCTGCCTAAAGTCTTTCTCAAATTATTAAATTTTATATGAGCATCGAGCCGGTAGAGATAATTATTTATATCGAGCTTTTACATATTCTCCCCTCTACACTGTGTCAATGAGTCATTGATTTATGGGATTAGCTGGTTGGCCATGAACAAACAGCCCTCATCACATTTTGAAGGGAGACTGCTGATTTAAATTTTTGTTAATTTTATTATTTTCCCATACTGCCCTTCCGTTTTTATAATCTTAATTTATGAATTGAAAAAATTGGTTTATTTAATTCAATGTTATGCATATGAGAATATTATTTAGAAGTTTCAACAATTGCTTAATCCTAGTTTTAAGTAAGTAAAAATTTAAAACTAACATAAAAAAAAATCTATTTCACTCAAAGAAGCTCCTCTTTTGTTAATGGCCCACAAGGATTAATGTAAGAGCATTATATGTTCTTCATGATAGTATTCTAACTCGTTGAATTCACTTTATTGTAGCTAAGGATGAGAGTTTGGCTTAAAAAGTAATAACTGTTTGCTGTTTGAATCAATATTTAGCTTAAATTGAGTTCGACTTTAAGCTTATAGGGCTGGGCCACGAGCCATGATTGAATTGGATCGACTTGGTTCTATTTTATTTTTTAAATATAAATAAAATATTTATTTCTTTTTTGTAATTATTTATATATGTGTATGTATATGTGTATGTTAATCATGGTTAGAATTTTTTTTAATTTTAAGTTAAATCAAGTATAATTATAATTCATATTATATATATATATATAAATATATTAAAATATAATATTATAAATTCACTTTTAAATTTTATTTGTATATTTTAAATTTTATTTTTTAATGCGCCGTTGCAGGGTCCCAAGTCCCGGATGAGAAACGCGGAGGGTTGCGTTAGGCAGTCGACAGCCAGCGTAAAACTTGTCGAATCAATCATGACATGAATCTTTTAGAAAATTGCGCTAAAACTAGGGCGTTCCCTGGAAGCAAAGCGCTGCATTGCATGAATACAGTGAAAAATGGGCAAGGGCCGCTGCATCGGCACCCGGGTGTAGTGAAAAGTGAGCAAGGGTCCCCATATCATGCACGGATGCGGGTAAAGAAGCTAATCCATCATACTAGAACTCAAGTCAGTAGGATTAGATTAGGAACTTGGAATATAGGCAGCCTGACAGGCAAGCTAATGGAGTTAGTGGATATTATGATTCATAGAAAAATTAATATTTTGTGCTTGCAGGAAACAAAATGGGTTGAAGAGAAAGCTAAGGAAATTGATGGCTTAGGTTTTAAATTTTGGTACTCTAGTAAGAATAAAAATAAGTATAGAGTGAGTATAATTCTGAATAAGAGCTTGAAAGATCAAGTAGTTGAAGTTAAGAGAAATTGTGATAGAATTATGGCTTTAAAAATTATAATCAATGAAATAATTATTAACATTGTAAGTGTATATGCTCCCCAAGTTGGCTTGGATGCGAGCATAAAGAAAAAATTTTAGAATAATTTAGAGGAGTTAATATAAGAGATACCTCAGGAGGAAAAATTATTTATTGGAGGAGATTTAAATGGACATGTTGGAAGTATTGCTGAGGAATTTAATAGTATTCATGGTGGATATGATTTTGGAGAGATAAATGAGGAGGGTAAAACTATTTTAGAGTTTTCTTTAGCATATGATCTTGTATTTGCTAATACTTTATTCAAGATGAGAGAGGAGCATATTATCACATACAAGAATGGAATTTCAAGAACTCAGATTGATTATTTTCTTATAAGGAAACGAGATCGCCTGGATTGTAAAGATTGTAAAGTCATTTCAAGTGAATGTTTAACTACCCAATATCGATTAATGGTTTTAGATTCCAAGATAAAGTATTGGAGAAGAAATAATAAGTCAAAATTTTATCATCGGACTCGATGGTGGAATCTAAAGAATGAGAATAAATATATATTTAAGAAGAAAGTTCTAGAACTTGGGCAATGGAATATTAACGGGGAAACTGATCTTATGTGGTTGACAGTTACTAACTGTATCCGTAAGGTGGCAAAGGATGTGCTGGGAGAATCTAAAGGAATGATTCCAAATAATAAAGATACTTGGTAGTGGAAAGATGATGTACAAGAAAAAATTAAGGAGAAGAAGATTTGTTATAGAGATTGATTTAAAAACAAAAATAAAGATAAGTGGAAGAAATATAAAGTGGCTCAACGAGAATCTAAAAAAGCAGTAGACAATGCAAAAAATATGGCTCTTAAGGATTTATATAGGAAGCTAAATACTAAAGAAGGAGAAAGACAATCATATAGAATTGCCAAGGCAAGAGATAGAAAAACTAAAGAATTAATTGAAGCAAAATATATTAAAGATAAAGGTCAAAGAGTACTTTTCATGGAAGAAGATATCAAAGATAGATGGATGAGTTACTTTCAACAATTTTTTAATGAAGGTTGTGAGAATTCAATTGATCTTACAGAATTCAGCACCCTAAAAAAAAATAAAAATTACTCTTATATCCGACGTATTAGTAAAGATGAAGTTTGGAAAGCTTTAAAGAAGATGAAGCATAAAAAAATAGTAGAACCTAATAATATTCCAATAGATGTTTGGCAATGCTTAAGAGATGAAGGAGTTTCTTGCCTTACTAAATTATTTAATATAATTTTGAAGAATAAAAGAATCCCAAATGAATGGAGAAAGAGTATATTAGTACCTATTTATAAGAATAAAGGCGATGTACAAAATTATGCCAATTATAGAGAAATTAAATTAATGAGTCATACTTTAAAATTTTGAGAGAGGGTGATTGAACAAAAATTACGCTATAATACTAAGGTATCAGAGAATCAGTTTGGTTTTATGCCAGGTAAATCTACTATAGAAGTCATTCATTTATTAAGAAATTTAATGGAAAAATTTAAGGAGAGAAAGGAAAACATATATTTAGTTTTTATTGATTTGAAAAAAGCTTATGATAAAGTCTCAAGAGAAGTACCTTGAAAAATTTTAAAAAATAAAAAGATTTGCACTGCTTATATTCAAGTTATTAAAGACATGTATGAAGGAGCTGTTATCTGTGTTTGAATACAGGGAGGTTTGACTAAGGATTTTCCTATTACAGTTGGATTACACTAAGGTTCGGCTTTAAGTTCGTATCTTTTTGCTTTGATTATGGAAATCATAACTGGACATATCCAAGATGAAGTGCCTTGGTGTATGTTCTTCGCAAATGATATTGTCCTTGTTGAGAAAACTAAAAAGGGAGCTAAAGCAAAACTAGATCTTTGGAGGAATGCTCTAGAATCTAAATATTTTCATCTCAGTAGATCTAAAACTGAATATATGGAGTGCACATTTAGTCAAAAAAGAAATACTTATATTAGAGATGTGATAATTGGTGATCAAATTGTCAAGAAAAGTGAGCGCTTTAAATACCTTGGATCAATTATACAAAATAATGGTGAAATAGATAATGGCGTTATTAGCAGGATTCAAGCAGGATGAGTAAAATGGAGAAATGCTTTTGGTGTGTTGTGCGATAGAAAAATCTCATCTAAAATCAAGAGTAATTTTTATAAAACTGTAGTAAGACCAACGATAATATATAGTGCTGAATGCTGGCCTGCAAAGAGAAAACATATAAATAAAATAAATATTACAGAAATGAGGATGTTAAGGTGGATATGTGGATATACACGAAAGGATAGAATGAGAAATGAGTATATCCGAAAAAAAGTTGGTGTTGCACCAATTGAGGATAAACTTAGAGAAAGACGGCTTAGATGGTTTGAACATCTAAATCGTAGGCCGATTGAAGCTCCAGTTAGAAAAATTGAGTTATTAAATTTTGCCCATGTACAAAGGGGAAT
>JAEMOT010001309.1:108729-120952 GCA_019297695.1 Apostasia ramifera | reverse complement strand
ATATATATACATATCAAGTTTTTGAATTAATTATTTTTCAAATGAGCTAACTTCAAGATTAAAAAAGATTGAGCTGATTTTGACTTGAGTAGAGCGGATGAGAATGGGGATTTGTTGTACATAAAAAAAATTATTGTACTCATGCCATTATGATAACACTAGGTAGATTATTTTCACAATGTACTCTCACAAAATATGCAAAATCTAATTTCTCTTAATAATATTCTAATTAAAGAAAATTTTCTCCACCATCTATGCTATAACAAATAACAACTCTAATTTAATAAAATCTTCTAAAAGCTATTTCTATTTTTTATTCTTTTATAATATATATCTTCCTATTTTATTAAAAAAAACTTTCTATTTGTTTGTTTGAAATTCTCACTCCAATGAATGCAAAATGCAGACTTTGAGGTCACATGAAAAAAAAAAGTGATTTTCAGAAAAGAAAACAAAGATAAATAACATATTAAAGAGATGTGCAATATATATATATATATATATATATATATAGATAAGGTGTCAAGCATTAAATATAAATAAATTGGCTGATTTTTTAATGTGTATGTTTAAATATCGCTAAAATCCTAATAATATCCTAAAAATAGCTAAAACGCGGTAACTAAAAAGGGGATGCGGTAATCTCAACCACGATCCATCCCCCAGTGGGCAGAGCCTCTCGTAGGTGACGCTGCACTCAGGCGCGGTGATGTTAATCTACCTGTGACCGCCCAGTGACGCCACCCTGTGCTATAGGCCAGCTGACGGTGGAGCCAACTCGGCCCGCCTCACCAGGAAAGCGAGTTTACCTGAATTGACCGGATTAGCTTAAGTCAACATCCCAGCTAGCGGGGTAATTTCGTCATTGCATGATCTTCCGATCCTCTATTCGTAATTCTTTCGAAATCCGAGACCTGATTCGGAATTCAGACAGTGCTCACTTCCCGCCTCCAGCCTGTCAGCGTACGCATCCAGGCTGTCGGCTGCACTCCCGAACGCCCTTTAAATGCCGCGTTTACAAACCTTTATTCAATCGTCGATTCGCCGTCTTCTTTCTCTCTCGCCGGAACAATCCGCTGAGCGCGATGGGAACGTGCTCATCGTGCGAGGCTACGGCCGTGGCGCCGATGACGACGGCGAAGCTGATCCTCCTCGACGGCGAGCTCCGGGAGTTTGCGTGGCCGGTGAAGGCGGCGCACGCGCTGCACAAGAATCCGGACTGCTTCGTCTGCGACTCGGACGAGATGGAGTTCGGGGGATACGTGTCGGCCGTTCCCGCCGACCAGGAGCTCCGGCCGGGGCAGATCTACTTCGCGCTCCCACGATCTATGCTGCGGCAGCCATTGCAGGCAGACGATCTGGCGGCGCTGGCCGTCAAGGCGAGCGCTGCGCTGATGAAGGCGGCGCCGGGAGGAGCGCGGCCGCTGGTGTTTCCGGAGGCCTGTCCATCGCAGCCGATGCCGGCGGCGGACCGGAGGAGGCGGAGGAGGAGCGGGGGATCGGGACGGAGTTTCGAGTCGAATCTGAATGCAATCCCGGAATGAAGGTTTTCGTTGCGATGAGGAAGAACTGAAGAAGAAATGCGTTCTGGCGGACTGGAGAAAGACTCCGAAGGCTGCAAATCCGCGCTTGGATCGGCGGATCTGGATGGATTTCGGGTAGGAGGACGAAGGACATTACAGGTTTTTGAAACTTTTAATCAGCGAGACCCCCGATTCATCGTGATTTCTTGTTGTAAATAAGGATTTATAGATGGGAAAATTGCGAAAAAAAGAGTAAATCAAAATTTTCGGCGGTTCTTTGATTATCGCCTGTTCTTGTCTCGATCTCCTACCTGCTTCGTCTCTGTTTCCTCTGCCGGTGAGTGCGTGATGTGATGCTTTTCTCTTTAGCCCGCCAAATCGAGTGCGATCGATAGCGACTTGCTTGGAGCGCGTGATTCTGTCACGATCTTTACTCTGGACCGTCCGATCGATCGATTAAAATCAAACTACATATCAAATAGAATTGAATCGCCGTGAATCAATTTATTTTTATAATATTTGTTGAATAAAAAATTAAACGAATATATTTGACGTGAACATCAGCTGATAATACTTTTGATGTAGATTATTATTCTATTGGATTATCGGTCCAATCAGATTGACAATATTGAGGAACTGAATACTCCATAATTATGCTTTTAAATTATTCTTTTGTTTTTATTTTGGTGAAAAGTGAGATAAAATTATTTTAATATTTATATTTTTGTAAATTATTTTTTATTAATGCACGCAGAAATTGTGAAATAAAATTAATTTTTAATATTAAAATTTATATAGTAATTAAAATAAAATAAATTTTATATTAAAAGAATAAATTATTGATAATTTTTTATACTTTATCAAAATTTGTGAAAAGTTTACTTAATTAATGATTTTATATTTGTATTTAATTTTAATCAATTTAAGGATTAATTTGTTTTTATGTGTCATATCTTAGAAAATAAATGAGGCGTCAAAATCAATTGGAGGGACCCATGTCTCAAAAAACAAAAAGATTCTCAAAGGCTCATCCTGTAATTATCCCAAATTTATGAAGTGGAATATTGTATTTTACTGGTCTCCACATGTGTAAATCAATTAATTTTTGAAAAAAAAATCATTTAATTTTACTTATGGCAACAATCAATAGAAAAACTTTGCATCTTTCTAAAAAAAATCAGGAAAACTATGCTTTTGAGGAACCAACCTTTGGAACTCATGTGCCCCGACCTCTGCTCAGGACCAAAATAATTTTCTTATTTGTTTTCCATCCACACAAATAGACTACGAATCAATCTCTTTTCTACGAACAAAAATCTAGTGCATGTTTATCAAGATTAATTTTAAGATAATTTTAAGATAAAATTATACTTTAGTTTATATTTTTTAAAATTTCACTGAAATTTCTGATTAAAATTATAGAAAACTATTAAGTTTTTATTTTAAATTATAGAAACTTAAGACAGAAAGATTTTTAATAATTATTAACAAAAGTGCAATTACAGTTAAATTTAATAAACATTTCAGTGATTTTCCTTAATTTTAATCTAATTAAAGTTAGATTTTAATAAAATATTTTTTGAGATATCTAAAATATTTGAAATAAATATTTATTTTTTGAATATGTGCTGTACAAGTTATGAAATAAAGTTGATAGGGCACTAAGGTTGATTCCTGCTTTTGTTTGGTCACTTTTGATAAAAATTACATAATTAATAAAAAAATTTAAAAATATAACTTTTATGACAAAAATGCCATTGACCTCTCACCATCCTTTAAATACACATTTCCCTTTCTTTCTGACATATTCTGTCCTCATAAAAATTACTTTAAATTCTAAAATTTTTAAAATTTAAATTAAAATTTCAAAATATCATATAAAGTTGAAATATATATTTTTAAATTTATACCACCTCCATTTAACTTAAATAGATTAAATTAAATATTACATTATTTAATCTAAAATTTTAGAAGATTTAAATATTTTAGTTTTAGTATCTCCATCTTTATATAACTTAACCTAATAATAATAAATTTTTATAATTTATAAATTTAAATTAAAAATTTCTCAAAAATTAAGATAAATTTGGAAGATCACAGATGCAATTTACCCTAAAATTTATATAAAATTTAGAGTTTATATAATATCTAAAAAATTATTATGAAAATTTATATAAGTTTTTACTTTTAAAATTCATATGAAAATTTGAAAATTTTTTATAATAAGAGTTTTTTTTAAAAAAATTAAACAATGTCCCCTGATCCATTCTCCCTCTCCACCTTCACCACCGCCTCACCATGGCCTTCTCCCTGTCCCCCTCCTCCCCACCACATCCTTTTCAACCTTCCACACTCCTTCCCCTTCTCTCCGTCCTCTCTAACCCCATCCCCATCTCTCACCTCAACCATGGCTTTCGGGCTCCTCAGGACGGAGCCGGGGAAGACGATGAGGATTCTGAAGAACCTGAGGGTCTGCGGCGATTTCCACAGAGTAGCGAAACTGGTCTCTCGAGTTTATGGGGTGGAGATCGTTTTGAGGGATCGGTTGAGATTCCATCACTTCAAGGATGGTTCCTGCTCTTGCATGGATTATTGGTGATTGAAAATTTTTGTTTTAGTATATAAATATTTTTTTGAATAAAATGTATTGTATTATGCTTGACATGTAAGAAGCATCCATATCAATGTATTTAGAGAGTAGAACTATTTTCACTTTAAATGGATGATTTTATTCACAAGCAATTTTGCCAAAACTTACCGGTCCAATTTAGTTTGAATTTATAATTAATAAACTGTGTTAAGTTGCCAAGAAGGAAAGGATGAATCATTCAGAGAGAAAAACAAATAAGATGTTTTAGTTTGAGTTTATGCGAATTCAGTTGTGTACTCAGTCTATTAAATTGAATAGCAGGATAAAAAAATGAATTTTTTTTTTCATATATAAGCATCAAAAAACAAAAATGATCATACCAATTAACCTGAAAAAAAAAAAGGTTGTAGTATCACAGCAATTACCATTTTAAATTTCAGCAATTCTAACTAAAAAAAAAATAAACAAACTCCAAAGATTGCTTGCATGGAGCGTCAAAACTGCAGTGTATCCTTCTTGCATTCTGGGAGGAACACCGAGAAAAGGTAATGGTGGAAGATACGGCTAATTGAATGCTTACTTTGAGCTTGAATTTGCGTGTTTATGGAATGGCCAGAGGTTAACCAAGCGGGACAAGTAATCGTAGAAGGCCGGCGGCTGGGGAATGTCCGGCGGAAGGAAATCCTCGGCGGGCATGGCGAACGGCCGGAGCATCTTCTCCATCTTTTCTAGAGTCAGATAAGCTCCCAATTCTTGTAATCTCTCTGGTCCCATTATGGGAAGAGTGTGTTCTTGGTGCAGCAAAGCAGCCTCCCCACTGTCATTCTGCTCCTGTGCACACAAGGAATGAAAGAGAGAGATTATGTTGTTGTTTAAAGTTTTGATTAATTACCATGATGACCAGCTAATTAATTACCTCTAAGGGGCTTAAGTCTGCGCCGCGACTGAATGTCATTTCCATGCGAAATCTCTTTGGATCTTCCAGATCCACCTGCATTGTAGGTATGACTAACTAGTCTTAATTTTACTGCTAGATATCTCCAACATCGTTGGAACATACTTAAAATGAAAAACTAAAAAGCCTTCGGATCTAAATCTAAATTACTGTATATACATTAGTGCTTTATGTATGACATACATAACATAAAGAGCATAAATACTGCATATTATATATAAGACAAACAAAAGAGAAACACAATGAACATAACAACTCCACTTGTATTGTCTATGAACCATATATTAGCAAAAGAAACTACAAAGAATCAAGCTTAAGTGAGACGGAATAAGTTGGCCTAAAATGGAATACTTTTAGCAGCTTTGTTGCAAATTTATATGACAATGTAAAAGGTATTATGATTACAGACCTCAGTATTCTCGAACATCCTTAGAACAATGTAGCTCATGTAATCTAGTTCTCTAGTCTTGAGTAATCGCTCGAGGGCACTATGACAGACAAGACTGTCCTCACCTTGCAAGGAATCATCCAAGTTACAGTAGCGCAGAACATTCATGAGGGAGTGTATATGTGATTCCTGCCATAAACAGAGCAACTTCAATATGATAACAAAATAAGTTAAGATATTTATTGTATATAACTTTTAAAAGTGGTATTTATGAAAATATATTACCCAAATTTTTAATATTACATGCACACCATATTACTTCAAAATGCTAAGTTGGGCTATTTATTATATACAATTTTTTAAAATGATTTATGTACATACAACACCCAAATTGTCAATATCACATATGTACGTACCACCTTTCAAACTTTAACTCACAAATATATACCACCTAAAATTTCTATATTACAAAATTAAAGATTAATTTAAAAGTTAACTATAGTTAACCTAAAAAGCATACCTAAGAGTTTTTTTTTGTCTTTAGATACCTTCTTAGAAAAATTGAATTATTGGATCTTATTCATATAAAAACAGGAAGAGAAAGGCCTAAAATAACATGGCCAAAAACTATAAGGAGTAATTTTACATATTTGGAGCTAAATGAAAACTTATTATTTGATCGAGTATAATGAAAACAAAGGATTCATGTAGTTGATTCCACCTAGTAGGATAAAGACTTAGATTATTGTTATTGTTTAGATGCTCTCTTATTTAATTTACCACCTCAAGAATGAATTATAAATTTTAGAAATAAAATCTGGCATTCCCTCATTTAATCTTCATGAAATATTTATATATTTATTTTTACAATGACATTGCATACACTAACGTTGGTTAGCCATGATTTGCTAGTGTGATTAAAATAGATGATATACTAGTAAACTGTTAATTTGTTATAGTTAAAAGATGGTTAGTGAGAAATTATGATGATTAAAAGTAGAATACAAATAAAATTTAAGATTTCGAAGGTATGACTATAGTATGGAGTTTAAAGGTGGTGTGATGTGAGTAGTACTTAAGATTTGGACTAAAAAAATAACCCTCGTAAAATCTATGAGTGCACTTATGTGATTCATGATGATTCAGTTGGGCAAAGCAGAAACCAAAGGAACTCATAACAAAAATCATATAAAAAGTTGGACATTAGAAACAAGTATTTCTTGTAATTATTTCACAAAATATACATATTACCGATGTAAAGTAAAGCCTCGTGCGAACATGTCGCTCAGGTGTTTTGACGTTTGCATACCTGAACATAAAAGCAGAGTATTAAGTCGATGGAGAGCCAAATAAGGAACAAACAAAATAAACAAAACCAGTATAAAAAGGTAGTACTTAGGATCTAAACGATATTTGGTTTCTTTATCTTCATCGTCATCTTGATCCATTGATTTGTCACTGGTAGAACTAGTTCTTCTTGCATCTTCATTTTTGTTAGCATGTCTTGCATGGTGATTGTTGTCCTCTTTCCTTGACCTATGAACCACTGTGGTTTCAAAACCATCTTTTGGCTCTGCAACATTGATTGCTTCTTCACGAGTATTGCGCAAATCGATCAAAATTTTCCCCAATAATCGTCGGGCTATCTGAAATCAAATACGATTAAATATAAATCAATGGGAAGCAAACAAACTAACCAATACCAGGTAAGATAGAAGAGATCGACAACAAAAACAAATTAGTAACAAATGGTTAGAACACAAGAAAATGAAACAAAATAAGCAAACATATGAAACATACTTTTCTAGTTTTCCCTAACTGTTTGTAACATTCAAATTGAATTTAAAATACAATACTGATGAGTGATCCAACCCTTGTTATTCTCATAGGTTATCGATAGTACAATTATGACCAACATTTAATCGAATTCTTTACAAAATTCCACAATTGATTCACAGTAACATTATTTACGAACACCGTACATCCAGGAAGGCCTTTTCAAAACCAGTTTGAAACCAAAATAATATTGTGGATGCAGTAAATATCTATCATAAACACTTGGACAAGTCAAATGCTAGTTGAAGCACTTAATACAATGTTGAGGACTTAGATGTAATTATGATATAATTAGAGGGACTTATATGCAAATTGTATTAACTCCCTTATTATATATATGACATCCTACGTCAAGAAGGAATACAGAGAATTTTCCCTTCACATACTTCACATAAAAAGCTAAGATAGTGAATGCAAAATACATAAGCAAGGAAGAAATGATTATGGTGATGGCACCTTTGAGCCTATTTCGAGTTTTTGCTTTGGGTTGATGCCGTACTCATTGGGAATAACTCCATCAGCTAGCAACTGAAAAATAAACTTCATTAAAGGCAACAAAAGATATATTATAACCATAGTTTCAATAATAATCTATTGAAATTATCAAATTCCACTGCAAAAATGACCACCGCACTGACTTTGAAGAATGACCTCATGGACAATCACTAACGATAATTATAATACATGGACTCTTGAAATGCCCATTTAACTACCGTATAACAATACCCTTACGTTATCAAAACCAAGAGTCTTAACAGAAAGAACTTAATCAGAACAAAATTGAGAAAGATTGAAGTGATTCTGCACTTCAAGTTTACCTTAGCAACTTTAAACAGATTTGCCAGACCATCCAGATTAAGATGTGCATTATGCAGTAGGTCATATCTGGTATTAAATTACAAAACGCAAATAATAAGAAATAATTCATGGAAAAAGAAAACAAAATAATGAATTTGCATGAAAAGACAAGCACATCATTATAGGGATCATTCTTGAGTGACATGTGGACAACATTGTATTTTGATTAGTAAATACAAAGTAGAACTTCAGAAAGGTTAATTTAACAACAACAACAACAACAACAACAACCACCACCACCAAGCCTTTATCCCTAAACTTCAGAAGGGTTACCTTGATTAGAAAAATGGTCTACTTTTATCAGAGGTTTCAAATTGTCAAGAAGAAGCTGAAGTTTAAAACCCATTCCAATAATGGTAATACAGAAGAAGGTAAAAAAAGTAAAGTTTTTTAAGAAGCCAAATAATCATATGCATGAATAAATTCAAAATCTGAAGTTCAAACTTTGTTTATTATGAGAAGGAATAATGTGCAAACTACATCTAAGACTTTGGAAATATATTACATCTTAATCCTGAAATGGTAATATCATCATCATCAAAACATTAGCCTTATCCAACAAAATAATGTTGCAGTTATGAACCCTTTTTTTACACAGATTTAATTGTTCCATCAGCTTTCCAACCGAAAGTCTATTTGGTTCAGTAAATTTAATAAGGCCGCATCAGTTCTAATGAAAGTACAAGTCTGTCAGAGTACAGTTTAGCTCAAGACCCAACATCGCATCTGCAGAAGTTTGGCTTTCAAATATAAATTGTCTAATTTAAGATCAACAGAAGATAGTATCATGAGCATAATACATGAATTCAAAGCATAAAAGAACTGTGACATCTTACTTGCAGGAATCATAGATGTCAGGAATCTGTGTGATGTCAAACCGGCTGCAATTAAGATCAATATCATCAATAAATCTCTAGCTAAGAAAACATCAGTAAGACAGTTAAAATAGGTCAACAATCTATATGAGTGACATTTCACTAAATGGAGAAAAGTAAGGAGATTGCAAATGAGCGTCTTTTAAGCCTATAGTATCTTTTGTTTTTGTTTCATAACATACTCCTTGCGTTCATTGTATAGGTCCCTCTCAAGTTTTTTCCAGCGGGCAAACATTAGAAGAAATCCTTCACTTCCACATGGCAATCCAGCAGCAATGCGGTCAACATCAATGTTTGTTTTTCCAAGAGCTTTTGCTTGGTCGTAAGGAGGAATCACATCATAGGAGCTCTCCATTGTCAGCTTTTCATCTTCATCTTTTGCAAGCAGCTTCACTTGTTCAGTTATCTTCTTTGTCAATTTATACTGCACGATATGAGTTTCAATTATACAACTGAAAACCGAGAAAATAAAGATAAAAAGGTAAAAAATCAGAAATTGTAACAATTTCACATTAGCTAATTTGTTCAGAAAACCCCAATGGGTCCTTCTTACTTACTATGTAGACTATGGAAAATATAAAAGAAGCACAGGATAATTACAACTACATCAATAGTTAGGTACGTTGCACAACCAACATGAAATATATAATTGTTGACATGTGGCTCCAGCGCTGCATCACAGCCATACACGTGGCGCTCCTTCATCTTGAACATCATGCATTAACCTTTGAAGCTGTTTGGAACCCTCTAACCTCGTGGGTGAGGTTTGGGACCTCTAACCTCTAACCTCGTGGGAGAGGTTTGGGACCTCTAACCTCTAACCTCGTGGGTGAGGTTTGGGACCTCTAACCTCTAACCTCCTGCATAACCCTTGTTCAAACAGCTCTCCCAACCACATCAAGCATGATGTTTCTCAGCTATACCTATCACTGTCTGCGTGCTCTGGCCGCACTATTTCCAAAGCAGCATACTTCCTCCAGTCACGCAAATCAAGGATCTATATGCCCCAGTTGTCACAGATCCCCAAAAACAGTACCAAGATCCAAGGGTCAAGCTCTCTTTACTGACTCTGGTCCCTCTAGTGGCCGACAAGCGGCGCGAACACAGAGCTTGTCCACCTCCTTTCCTCTGGAAAATCAGGATAAAGCTGCATCATCTGCTGCCTACTAATACCGAGGAGAACTCGCCCCAACAAGGGCAGAATCCCTCCTCCATCACCTCTTGTAAAACAGGAGCTTGAGAATAAGAAAAAACTCTCTCTTTCTCCTTCTTTCTCTCTCTTCCTCTTGTAAGTTTTTTGTATTAGCCTTCATGGCTACCTTCATCCATTAGTGAAACTTCTTTGTTGATCGACCGGTGGACGTAGGAGATTTCCTCTCTAAACCACCTTAAATTATTGTGTGCTCTTCTGGATGCCCCGAACTCTCTCTCCCTCTCTTCCTTGAGCTTTCATTAACAAGCTTACCACCTTGCGTGCCGCCGTCTCCCGGAACTCTCTTTTTCTTTGGTGTTTCCTGGGACCCCCACATCCTACGTCAACATCTTCTGGTGCTTTCATTGAGACTCTGGGAAGATGGTGGCCAGAACGCGCAAAACCAACTCCACTACTCGCAGTACGCATGCGAGGGAACCTTCCGTTCGGGCGCCGGACGATAGATCTTCGGCCTCAACCTCTCGGCGTCGCGCCGGATCTACTAATTCCTCCAGGAGCACCCGCGTCTCAGAGCTACAGGGGATGCTTGTAATAACCTGGTTTTGAAGGATTTAAAATGAAATAATTTTGGACTTAAAAGAAATATTTTTGGACCTATTTATGAGAAAAGGAAAACAGAGGGACCAAATTGCACTTGCGCTTTTAACAGATAGGATCAGCGCGTTGGCACCGCCTTCGCCCGCTCTGCCCTTTTTCCGCGTGTTGCCGCGCCTGGAGAGAGAAGAAAAAGCTTCTTTCCTCTCTCTCTCTCGGTTTCTTGCGCCGTGCCTCCGTCCGCGTCTCTCGGTTTTGCCGAGCCCAGCACAAGAAGCAGCTGCAGTCACCACAACCAGCAGGAGAAGAAGAAGAAGGAGGAGAAGGAGAAGAAGAAGAAGAAGAAAGAGAAGAAAAAAAAAGAGGGTTTTAACGGATTTAATTGGAACTCTTTTGGTAAGTGGATTTTCATGGCTTTTGGGATGAATTTATCGACTTTGCTTAGTTTTCTAATTAACATGAATTTTTTGATATTGATTTAAAAGAATTTCTATTGACTTAAAAATGTTTGATATGTTTTTGATATCTGCATTGACTTACGAGCTATATAATGATTGCTTGTGTATAAGAATGTTAGAAGTTAGAAAAGAAATGTTTGATTAACACATGAAGCATGATTATTGCATATTTGCAAAATGCTTATCTGTTTGGATTTCAGGAAATGCTGTGAAGACTAGTCAAGTAAATTTGAATGAGCACCGTAATTCGTCATGTGGTTTGACTTCTTTGGTGCTAGAAGTCATTTCAATGTGGCCCATGACGGGATCTAAACTTGACTAGAATATGAATCTGTTTCTCTTTCGAGGATATCTGAAACCTCTGGCCAGTAGGTTATATATCGAATCCCATCTGTGTATATCGGTGGGTTATATATGTATTGCATTTCATATGCATTTCATCCGCTTGTGGCATATGAATTATCTTACTGTGTGTTTTAAAAAGTTATTACGAAAGATCGATTTGACAAACTAAGTAACTTTGAGTATTCATTTCATTTACTGTGAATAGTCCTCTTACTGAGTTGTAAGCTCACTTCTTTACACCAAAATTTTCAGATTAAGAGCAAACCTGAGACTGGAGTCTTTCTGCTCTTTTTGGAAGCCTTGAAAGGAGGTGATGTTTCTTTGTCAGTCGTGTGATCTTGTAAATATATGAATAGGACTTGTATATAGAAATTTTTGGGACTCTTGACAAACAAACATCATTTTGTATGTCAGATGTGAGTTTATTTGAGATATCTTGTAAATATTTGGAATATGATATTGTATACTTTTGGTGGTTACATTTTTAGTTTGTTTTTATGCTGAGGTGTTTAGCTGCTCTGATTTGACGTTGGTATGATGATAGTTATATAAGCTTCCGCTGTTAATTGATTGACCATTGACAGTTCATGGCACGGAGTTCATTATTTGGATTTCGGGTTGTGACAATGCTGGCAAACCTCACCAACT
>JAEMOT010001309.1:91291-108693 GCA_019297695.1 Apostasia ramifera | reverse complement strand
GCTCCCCTTACTTCGAGAGCTCCCTCTGCTCAGGCCTCTGGCTTCTCCTATCCTCCTAGTCAGGATTTTCCCCACCAAGGGACCCCTCAATATGGGTCTAAAGCCTTCTTTGGATCTCTTGACTTCGATGCCGCTTTCTCCGACGCCATCCGACAAGCGCCGGTCCCTGAAGACTTCAAACGGCCACGCTTGGAAGTCTATAAGGGTACCACAGACCCTCGTGAGCACATCCAAGGATTTGAGGCAGCCCTCCGTTACCGCCAAAGAGATGAGGCGACGAAGTGCCACCTCCTTGCCACTACGTTGAAAGGAGCTGCATTCACCTGGTTCATTAAGCTTCCTAAAGGCTCTATCAGCTCCTACGAGCACATGAAACAGGAACTAATCGGCCGCTTCATAGGACGAATCCGCGTGGCTCTCTCTGATATGGTGCTAGCTAATATCCACCAGGGAGATACGGAGAGCCTACAAAGTTACACTAATCGTTTCTTCGCCGCCGCGGCAGAAATGGAGGACGTCAACCCCACCGTCGCCATACACAATTACCGCAGGGGGCTGATTAGTGGTGATCTATCCAAGTCTAGTCAGCTGGTGAAGCCCAAAAGCTTTCCTGAGCTAATGGCAAGGGCTAGCCAGTTCGTGCTCCTAGAAGACACAGGAAATGACGCACCCGATGTTTAACCCACTGGCTTGGTTCTCATTCCCTCCATCATGATGAAACTTTTCTGGATGCTTCATCCTATGATATTCTGGATTTCTTATTCCATTCACGGCATTAAGAAATTCATTTTTGAAATTCGTATATTTGGCATCCTGGCTTTCTGGAATTCATATTCTTATGTAATATTCATACCGAGGTATTATCTAAAGCACGACTAGCTCATCTTTTTCAAGCATCGTGCGACAGGTATGATTCTAAATCTCAATCATCGTAACCGAGGCTCCAGACCTCGTACACGATGAGCTCATAATAACTAATCTTCCTTATACGGCGATCACCAAGCCTAGTTATGCCTGGCAGGCGGAGTTTCCTACAAACATCTGGGACCCTTCCATAAGCCCATCGGGCTAGCGGAAGGTCTGAAGGCCTGCTCGTAACCTTGGGGCAGTCCCTGTTATCTACTCATGATACAGGTCCCCCCTAAGCAGGGTGCCTTCGCTTCCCACTAGGACCTGTCATTCCAAGGGGGTCAGCCCTCGCCTTAAGTACAAACATCAAACACGATATTTCAGACGATCAAGTCCTTTTGGCATTGGGTCAGATAACTCCCCCTAGGCAGGATCTCCACTACTATTATTATTATTACTTCTTTCCTATGCAGGTGCATAAAGGGATATGATTCAAGCCCGAAATTATGAAACCCCTGAGGTCAGCCCATGCCTTAAGTACAAACATCGGACATGATGTTTTAGACGTTCCAAGTCCTTTTGGCATTGGGTCAGATAATACCTCTTAGGCGAGATTTCTCCTGTTATCATTGCTTCTTTCCTATGCGGATTTGTGAAGTTCAAAATTCAAGTTGGGAATATTCTATATGACTCAAAGATCTTTATTATTAACTAGTTATGAGGGGCTTTCTTGCAGTCACAATCAGAATGTCTCAAACCTCATAAAAAGATATGCGAAAAGGAGTATGCCCCTGATCTTCCCATAATAGAGATGACTCTGGGCCTGCTCGTCCATCATCAGGGTAAGCCTACTTATTATGTTCTGCCATCTCTCTAACTTTGCTCTTTCCTCTTTCCTTGCAGGAATCATGAAGGCAAAAGTGCCAGCAAGAGGGCACCACCCTGATTCTATCCGTGCAAACTTTAGGCAGCGCGTTCACCAGTGTCATGGTTCGCATGCCAGAACCCACATAAATGTTCACGCCCCAGCATGCGGGGGGATAGTGTTGACATGTGGCTCCAGCGCTGCATCACAGCCATACACGTGGCGCTCCTTCATCTTGAACATCATGCATTAACCTTTGAAGCTGTTTGGAACCCTCTAACCTCGTGGGTGAGGTTTGGGACCTCTAACCCTCTAACCTTGTGGGTGAGGTTTGGGACCTCTAACCTCTAACCTCTAACCTCGTGGGAGAGGTTTGGGACCTCTAACCTCTAACCTCCTGCATAACCCTTGTTCAAACAGCTCTCCCAACCACATCAAGCATGATGTTTCTCAGCTATACCTATCACTGTCAGCGTGCTCTGGCCGCACTATTTCCAAAGCAGCATGCTTCCTCCAGTCACGCAAATCAAGGATCTACATGCCCCAGTTGTCACAGATCCCCAGAAACAGTACCAAGATCCAAGGGTCAAGCTCTCTTTACTGACTCTGGTCCCTCTAGTGGCCGACAAGCGGTGCGAACCCAGAGCTTGTCCACCTCCTTTCCTCCGGAAAATCAGGATAAAGCTGCATTATTTGCTGCCTACTAATACTGAGGAGAACTCGCCCCAGCAAGGGCAGAATCCCTTCTCCATCACCTCTTGTAAAACAGGAGCTTGAGAATAAGAAAGGCTCTCTCTTTCTCCTTCTTTCTCTCTCTTCCTCTTGTAAACTTTTTGTATTAGCCTTCATGGCTACCTTCATCCATTAGTGAAACTTCTTTGCTGATCGACCGGTGGACGTAGGGAATTTTCTCCCTGAACCACCTTAAATTATTGTGTGCTCTTCTGGATGCCACGAACTCTCTCTCCCTCTCTTCCTTGAGCTTTCATTAACAAGCTTACCACCTTGCGTGCCGCCGTCTCCCGGAACTCTCTTTTTCTTTGGTGTTTCCTGGGACCCCCACATCCTACGTCAACAATAATCAACACTAATGATATGAAAACTAAATAGTTTGACAATGTTAACAATAAAGACATCACCACCATCATCATACACAATGTGTAACAAGGATCAACTTGGACATGTACAATGATTTTTATCTTGATCTTATGCGTCAAACCGTGCTGCTTATGTCACTAACAAAATACTTTGCTGATATAAGGACATCAAATACTGCAAATGCTTAAAGTAGTTATGTTCACTTTGACCAACAATTCTGTAGGGTTCACGTGGTTAAATGCCATGACGCATCTATAAGAAAAATTCAGTACCCTTGAAAGGTGTTAAGGACCTGGATGCAATTATAACGGGACATGTAATTATAGTTGTCATCCACTCGTACAAGTTCTATAGCTTCCTAGGTGGAACATGTAACTGGCAATTCTGTAAAGTCATTCAATTTCTTTGCCTCTATTTCTACTTGCTTCTTCTTTAGGCCCAACTGGGGTAGGTATAGACTCTTCAATCTCAGGAATTCCCAAACCCCTCATACCTATATCTCTAGTTCGTCACTGAAATCCGTCATCTTCACAGTCGTACAAATCAGACTCTGATATCACTTAATGTAAATGGGTGTCAAAAAACAACCTCATTGACACAATTTGACCACAAAAAAGTTGTAAGAGTAAATGCAAAAATACTCTTATACAAGTGGACCTTGTACTAACTTGAAGATGCACATAGGATTTTGTGGAGCAAATAACAATCTACAGTTACCACAAGCCAAGAAGCTCATCGGGATAACAAAAAATGTAGTTTAGGTTCTTTAGTGACACACTGAAGACAAGAGGGCCTTCACCTAAGACTTTTTACCAAGTGCAAATAAAGAAATCTTCTCTATTCTTCCTTTTCACCGAAAGACCTTCGAAGATTGGACTACCATTGGTTCAAATCCTCACATTTGGACCTCTCCTTCAACGATGGATCTTTGGAAGCTCTCAATGGATGCCTGAATTCACCCCAACAATGCCACACTCTTTCAGCATCACAATCTTTTAATAGAAGAATAGGGCTAACAGTTACCAGTATAGATCCTTGAAAATGCCTTACATAACGATGTCTGCATGTAGGCACTCCCCCCCATGACAGTTCAGAAATGGGCTAATGTGGTCACTACATCATAACTGTTAGAGATTCTCTAAGCCTTCTAAAACACCTATTTAATTTTTCAAAGAAGTCCCTTCTCAAAGAATAGATGAACAATTAGCTCTCCTCAAAGATTGCTTCCTTTGATGCCTTCGTTGTATAAGGATTGCTTATCCTCGTCCCGACATTCATTCATTGAGGTTTCAAACCTCACGTTCAAGCCTCAGTTGAGATTTCCCTTTGTTGAGGGTTCTTAGTATTTGTAAAATTTTTTGACAAGGCTCTTCAACCACTGCTTTGAAGACAAATTGACCTTCTCGAAAATCTTTTTCACAGATGGTTTTTACGAGAAGCTTTTTTGACGAGTCTTCTTGACTTATTCTCCCTCTTTACAAGGAGGATACCCCAACATCTCATATGCCAAAAACAATCATATTAAAGAAAATCATCTACTTTGCTAAGTTCTGGCACACTTGGCAAATCTAAAATTTTCACACAAAGAAGAAAGCTCTAGATCCTATAAAGGGAAATTTTACCCTTGTTATGAGACTAACAAGGATTAGACAAATTGAAGCTCTTTGAATTATAATATATATTGTTTGGAAACTTCACTGTTTCCACTGTTATGCCTTCCCAACTCTTAGGCCTTATTTGGTTGGGGCAAAAAAAGACCTTAAATTCTTTCAAAAATACTTCTATCAATATTTTATATTTTTTTCATATTATACATAATTTAAATATTAAAAATCACTTTATTTCACATTTTACACAAATCTCAACCTTAAAAATCAACTTTATTTCACATCTCACACATATTCCAATAAAAAATCAATTTTATTTCACATCCAACACAATCCTCAATAATAAAATAATTTTATTTCACATCATAATATTAAAATATTAACTGATAGAGCGCAATGAAAATAAAGGATTCATGTAGCCGACCCCACCTAGTGGGATTAAGGCTTGGTTGTTGTTGTTGTTGTATCATAATATTAAAATATTTTTTTTTCTTTTTCTATCTCAAAAAAATTTCAAACATTCTCAAAATATATTCTAATCAATGAGGCCTTAGAGTCAAACTACACAAACATGAAGAATGATCCTCCAAAACTTTTCTGTGATATAAGCTCTACAAAATGGTTTATCAAATATTCAGATACACCAGATGCTTGAAGTGAAGAAAATCAAGAATCACTAGAAGAAATATTTTACCATTTTTGGAAGAAGTTCAGATGCATTAGAAGGCAGTCCAGCACCATCAACCATCCAAGGAAATTCTGCACACCTCCTGCTATTCACAGACTTTTTCTCTGATGTAATGATTTCATGTAACCTTCCCTGCATTAGTACTCAAAGCTAAAAAGTGCAATAACAACAACAGCGTGACAAAAAAAAAAATAACAACAAAGTTCTAATCCCAAACTACTTAAGTAGGCTATATGGATTTCTCTTCCTGAACATGGGAAGCAGTTTTGCAGTATGTTGACAGCAAACGTAGAACTTCCCACTTTTTTGATAGATATAACTCAAAGCTAAAAGTTAGAGAAAAACAACTTGAGAAAAATTGAGTAAAGGAAGCAAGAAATTTGATGTTTTCAATTCAGATACTTCATGTAACGGACAGTTTTTCAAACCTCAAACTAGCATCATTGACTTTATCACACTAATTTGATGCTGTCAGAACTATTATTTACAAATTATTCTTGTATAGTGCTGCACGTGGCATATTCTAGTCTGCATAAATCATCCGTATGTTTCAAAAAACTATTAATTTGGGGCCCTTCCCTGTCTTTATTTTCATTCCAATACAATCGAACCTCTCCGCTTCAATGGTCATCGTCAGCTTTTTAATTTACATGCTCAAACTATTGATGTTTCTCTAGATTTAGAAAATGAGAATGGAATGGCGAGCAAGAAACTAAATTGAAGGTGAAAAACATCATATGATAGAATAAACAATAGATGGTATTGGATAAGCATCACTAGACAAGAGGATTAATAAAGCTGATTCCATAATCGTTGGGATAAAACTATTAATACTGATGGCAGTGATGATTACAGTGACAATGAAGGCGAATAGATAACCCAGCAATGACATCATAAAAAGACAATTTGTTCCATATCAATCCCGTATGACTGGAAAATGTTAAGATAATTTGAAAATTCTATTGTTTGATTCTCCCAAAATGTCAAATCAGTATTGCTTGTCTGCTTGAGACTAAATTAAAGGTAAAAACACACCATAGATGGCACTGGACAGGAATTTCTTGCCAGAAAGATTCATAAACTAATCCCTAAATAGTTGGGATAAAACTATTAATGATGATGGCAATGACGATTATAATGACAATGAAAATGAATTGATAGACCAACAGGGGCATCTTCATAAGACAACATTGTTCCATATCAATCCCATTTGATTGGGAAATATTACATGGGAAAAATTTGAAAATATTAGTACTGGATCGTCCCAAAATTTAAAATCAATATTGCTTGTATTAAAAATGACAAAAGTTCATTGACTTGAAAAATACTTTATAGGTTCTATCTATGGTGTTAAGTTGGAATTACAATATAAATTTCATACAGGAACAAACCTTTGCTTCTTCCATCTCACTACTAGCATTTTCCAGTCCATCTAACATTGATGAATCCTTGCTCACAAGAGAAACCTATAGAAAGAATTAAAATCATTCTTAATATGAAATTTCTGCTGAAAAAAAAGTTGCAAATGAAATGTACAATTACATACTAGTATTGGAGTTAATTGACCCTCCAGATCAAGAAGGCCTTTAGCAAATGCTGCTGCAGACATCTGTAAACAACCACGCCAAACATAATGACCATCACACAGCTTCTCAGTACTAGATCTAAAATCATTGGAATAATTTTTTTTAATTATGTAAAATATTGACATAAAAGGTTTATACCTGAACACGACCCTCATCTGAGCTATAAATTTTTAGATCATGCCGATAAGTGCTATGAAGGCGAAGCAAACCGGTCCCCTCACCTAAAATTTCAATAAAAAGATGTCTTAAGCTAGCATCAAACAAGTATGATTTATCTTAAAACTCACTTTTTACAATATCAAAGACTATGGTGAACATTCTTAGAAAAAAAAAAAAAAAAAAAAAATCTATGGTGAACAATTGCTCTAATTAAAGTTCGATTTTAAAAAATATGATGAAGCTAGAGAGATTATAAAATCTAAGGCTCTATTTGGTAATGGCCTAAAATTCATGGCTAATTTTAGCTATGACCAAAATTTTAATTTTATTTAAAAAAATATTTAAAATTTCTTTTATATCTAATCCTACACAAATTTCAATATTAAACAATCACTTTATTTCACATCCAACACAATTTTTAATAAATTAATCAACTTTATTTTATATCTCACATAAATTTTAATATAACTCATTTTATTTCATATCATATATGATTTTCGAAAATGGCCAAAAAATTCAACCAAACAATTTTTTTATCTTATTACCAAATAGGGCCGAAAAGAATATTGACAACTAGTCTTCTCATTGACTATATACATGCACACTAATGCCCCGGTTTACAACCTCGAATGCAGTCAACTATACTATTAAGCTGGTTTCTCATTTACATATATTCGATTAAGATTGTATATGTTAACTGGCCATTTTAAAATCTCCTTCTACAGCTCGCAATGAATATTCTCTCGGATATTAGTTTTTTCTTGATTACCGGCCACACTAAAAACTCTATGCCAATTGTATTTTGTCCTTAAAATTTGAATTCTGTAACTATATTTTCTCATTTCACTTGCCTATGCATCTAGTTGATGTGAGCCAACAACTTATCTTGTGGGATGAATTTGATGATCTGTGAGGTGATGTGATACTAATGTATTTTTGTATACCAAGAACCGACGAGGGCGAAAAGTTGCCTATAATGTGTTATTCCAATGAGGGCAAGGAGTATATGCCGGGTGATGTCCTAAAATGGATCATCGATATAAGGTGCAGCTCCAACTAAAATGAAGTCTCTAATATAAGGTGAGGCTCCTGTCTAGACTTCTCGGATAACAAACTGTAAGAATTTTTATTAGGCTTCTAGGTGAAAAGGGTATCGAAATGATAGATCTACATCACTAAACAAAATAATGTTATGATATTACGAAATTGAGTGAATTTATGGACATGAGAATTTGTGATGATAATTTTGAGGCATGTTATGTAATTATATCTATGTGAATAGTTATTGAGTATTACATGATGTTATTTGTATCATTTTTATGATATATGTACATGTTTAAATATTCATTTTATATGTTTGAATACTGTTTTACCTACAGAGTTTGTATTAACAGACTCCTGTCATTTTTTATGGTAGTTAATGCACTAGAAGAATCACGAGACATGGTGTGAAATATCGAGAAATTGCGGCAAGCGGATGGATGTTAAATTATATATGTTACATGTTGTAAAATATTTAAGTCCGATGTCTCGGTTGCTAGTGGCTCGACCAGATTGTAAAAAGGGCGGCCGGCTATTGGCAGCCGGGATGCCATAGTTTCTATCCCCCAATCCACAAAAATAAATACTCGCACACATTCCTCATCTTGAATTAAACTAATATTAATTGTAGTACTAAAGAAATGTGTCTGGGTAATGTTTCAAAGAGAAGCTACAAGAAGCATGGTGCATAGAACACTCTTAAATTCAAGCTAATAAATGAATCTTGTTCATGAACAATTCATCAACTGTTAAATTTAATTATCAATTAACGAAAAAATAACTAAAAATAAATATTTGTTAATGTTAGACAACACCACCAAATAATAATGTTATTGCAAATGTCATAATACTAAAAGTATAATTAATCTCTATAGAAAAAGTATAATTAATCAATTCAATTAAAGAGCCTCTAATTGAGTGTTAAATGAGTATGTTTATGATTTTCATATGCATTATTCATAAACATGAACGAGCCAAACATTATAGTGTTCAAGCTCTCATTCATTTAGGAGTCAAGCTTTTAAAAACATGTTCAAACTAGTTTGTTAAGCTTGCTAAATGAACATGAACAAGCCTTTATTGAACTAAGTTTCAAGCTATTCATTGAAATCTCGGTTTATTTACAACTCTATCATTACAATAGAGTTGTAGAGAAGTTACGAAGCATGGACATGACACGGTGCAATGCTGCGATTTTTCAAAATATAAGAAATGAAATGGTGCGGCATAGCAATTTCTCAAAACACAGAATATGGACATGATATGACATGTCAAATACAATAATAATAAAATTAACAATTTATACTTTAAAAAATACATAAAATATAGAACAAACTTAAATTAAGTATAAACTTGTGAGTAGCACAAAAGTCTCATAAGATCAAGATAAGAACTTGAGAAGAGACGTCATCGTCATTGGACAGATTTTGAATGTAAATTTAGGGTCCACTTTACAATGTGGGGGGGAGAATAAGAGAAGAAGCAATTTTGATTGCCAGAATAACCACAGTGAGCAAAATAATTAAAGGAGGTAAGAGCTTTCGAATTTTTTATAATTAGTTCATTTTTGTGAGGCTCAAAGGTAGCGAAGAAGAAAGAAATTTAATTTAGCTTGGTTAGCTTATAATTTTGACTTAATTAAATAAAATTTTAATAACTAGGGCCCTGTTTGCTTAGAAATTAAAAATTAACCTGGTTTAATTTTAAATAAGCATATTACATTACACATAAAATTTAATATTAAAAATTAACTTTATTTCACATCCTACACATATTACAAAAAAAATAACTAACTTATATCACATCCCTCATATATCTTAACATAGTAACTAACTTTATAACATCCCTCACATATCCAACATAATAACTATCTTTATTTCACATCATTCACAACTTTCAATAAAAGAATATCTCTATCCAAGTTTAATTTTAACCTTATTAAATTAAACCCTACAAACAAACAGACCAAGTTAAGTTTTTAGTTTTATTAGATAAAATTATAACAATAATAAAAAAATTTAAATATTAATAAAAAGAACAAAAAAGAGGTAAATGTGTCCATAAATTTTAGTCTTACGTTTAATATTATTAAAAATATAATATTAACAAATAGATTTAACATTGATATTAAATATATCCAATTCTATCCTATATATATCCTATAAGTGTTTTGTGTCTCAAAAGTATCTTGCATCTCAGAAATATTCTGAAAGTATCTTAAAAGTGTCCTAAGGTATCTCAAGTGTCCTCACGTATCCAAGAAGTATTCTTTAGTTTTTTTAATATTATTTTATTAGGACATAACAACTGGTATGTCTAACACGGTATTCCCAAGTGTCATCGCATGTCCCCCCGTGGTTGTGCCCGACACAGACACGGTGTGATTTTTTGAAGTATCCTAGTTAAAAGTGAAAAAGGGCCATTGCCACTTTACCTCAAGAGACTATCAAGCAACTTAGAATATAACTAAATACAAAGATAATGGCCATGTAGCAAATACAAAAATCATTGGATTCTAGATATAATGCATTTTAGGTCTGCAATCTAGCATATGCCTTCGCGATTCCAGCTATCATTTCCTAAAAATCATGGAGATTGGACAGTGGTTCATACAATGTTTTGATTAATTCAAAAATCAAGACTCTTCTACTTCAATTGTTAAAGAGCTCCCCAAAATTTATTAATTAATAGATGTACTTGAAATGCTAACAAACTTATAGTATAACAAAACTATAAGCATTATCACATTGAACACAAGAAATATGTGGAAGAATTTAACCTGGATACATATTGTTCCTGAAGTACCTTCCAAGTTCTTCTGCCTGCAATAGACAAATGCGAGTTTACAAAAAGCTAAGATTGAGAGTGCTTGGGATGGATGGTATTTATTTATTTATTTTTTTGATATTTGATGGCATTTATATGTTGTGTTAATTGCTAAAGTGGCAAATGGTTAGTGTGAGTAGGGCTGATATCAAGTTGAATTCGAGCAAGTCAAACTCATACTAAACATTTTCGAGTTTAGACTGACTCGAAATCAAAATCATTTAGATTTTGAGCCAACACGACTTGAAATCATCGATTTCCTTGTCAAATGCCAATATAATAACAAAATAGAAAAATCTTGCTTCCACCAAGGATTAATCCACGAATTCAAGGATTACAAGCACAAAGCACTAACCATTAGACTAACAAAGTTTGTCAAATATCTTTAATATATATATATATATATATATATAATATGTTTACATATATATATATAATTTAAATATAAATTCCGAGCTAGATCAAATCAATTTTCGAGCAAGACATATCAAACTTGAAGTTGGCTTAAATGGCTCGTGATTAATTATTTTCGAGTTGATTCCAAACCTACTCAATTTTAGAATGATTTTTGAGCAATTTTTGGATTTTGGGCATTTTGCTCACCCGTAAGTGTGAGGTGTGAAAACTTGGTGGAAGTGAGAACCGTTAATACCACAATGCAGGAAGTCCTACTCTTCCTCAAAATTGAATATTTCTAAAAATAAAGGAGCAGAGAAATCAATATGCTCTTTTTGAAGCGAAATGCACCAGTGTGAAACATACTCTTGAATATAGATGTGCAAAGACAAATATCAACATGCTGCAGCATCTTGCTTAATCATAAAGCGCCATAATCTACTCATATTTGAAAGGAAGGTTTCAAGCGTAAGGGAAGCTGGGAATGCTCTTTTTGAAGTAAATGCAAAAGCATGAAATAGAGACTCTTGGAGGCAGAGGTGCAATATGTGAGCCAAGAATTGACATAATCTAGCATTTCACATTAAAAAGGTGCCACGTTCTACCTGCTGTCTTCCTGCATGAGTGAGTACACCTCCATACTTGAGGACCATCAAAGCTTCAACAGGGCGTTCTTCCTCAACTTCACCATTATGTTTTCGGACCTTGACCCATCTTAGTGGCTTTAGCTGCACTTTCCTATAGATGCCTGAAAAATGCCCCCCCTAAATGGTACATAATGTCAATATTCCTCAACATATTGGTTGAACCTTGAAGGCACATAGCATTCATAATTCGTAGGAGAAAGAAAACATCAAATTAAACCCATGGAGAACGAATTTGTTATGAACCCTCTACAGTTATATTTCATCAGAGCTATTGATAGTTATTCGTAATGAGAAAATAGACATGTTGTCCAATAATATTTCCCATGTACAACAGTGCAGATAGATTTAATAATCCGTCTTAATCAAAGAGCAGGAGGAAAACGTCTTAGACAGTTTAGCACTCCAAATTAAGTTGGTGCTTGCTAATCTGACGGGCTTATCAACGCAACAACTATTGCTTATGCTGACCTTCAGCCAATAGCCGCATTGCAAAAATCATGTAGAAGAAAATTTTCATAAATTTTCCCTCCTAGTGTAAATGGATCCTTATGATTTCACCTTGACTCATTTTTCAGGTTATAGATGGTTTCCACAAGACTAACTCTAGATTTAAGAAAATAAAAGAGACTATCTACAAAAGAGTAAAGTTGATCATCCCAATCATTTCTAAGGAATATCTGGAATGTCATGCTAACATAAGGAAGACGCTTGTGTCTAAACTATTGCAAATTTGAAGTACGTTCTTCATCTTTGATAATTGTTCCCACATCTTGATTCTCTGTGTATTCTAGTGGTCTTGCACTGCTCAGGAAAATGGACCATAGGTCATAACTTAAGCTTCAAGTGACTTTGGTTTTGCATTTCCATAATAACTCCTTTCGTTACATCTAAAAAATCAATAGAATTTACATAATATATGTCTCAGAACAAAAACGTGCAGATGCGCATGAAGGGATTAAAGAAAGCTTGCCTATTTTTGGAAATTTATTTCAATTGATTCCCTTCATCGCTATATTGACTATTTCTTAAGCCTAACAACTACTTTATTTGTAAGTTAGCGATCATTCCTCTTTCCCGTTATACCAAAATTATTTGGTCTGATCTAGCTCCAGCTTCCTGCTATAAAAAAGCTAAAGGTAATGACAATCATCTTACTCTTTTTTTGATAGCAAGGGCAAGGAATATGGTAGAAGCGAAGTGCTTACGTTTACATAATAGGGGCTCCTCCACTTGTAGGAGATGTTAGGATTTATAAAGTTAATTACATCAACTTTTCTACATGTTACAGCAGATTATCGTACAAAGTACTAAGATGGGCAAGTTTAACCATTTTATCCATATGTTAGAAAACGAGTACATTTATAATTAATATGCATGAGTACATGATCATGGAAATTAACGAGTTTTGTCAATTTGAGGTTGAGATAGCTTGAAGGAGATCTAGCTCACTGCTATATTCATTAATAAATATCTATATAATAACAGTATATTTCCTTTGTTGTTGCATTTGATGAGATATCCATAGAACTTCTATTATTCCTCTTGATAACAGTGATTTGAACTAAACTATCAAAACTTCAAAGACTTGTTGTTTTTGTACCATCAGCTAAGATATTAATCATCTAGTTGCAAACAAAACTTTAAAGATTATCATGTGAGGCCAACTTACCTCCTCAAGCACGGCTTTGACTTGGCGAAGCTTTTCGGCATGCTCAATATCTTCAGCATCACTGTCACTTTCACGACCAGACCTAGGTATTTAAAAGCATATTATTTTGAAATACATGACCGCTGATAAGGTTCTACTGAAATGTATACACAAGTAAATGTAGTTCTATGAACATATAGAAAAGAATTGCACAAATAATATATGAAAGATGTTCAAAGGAAGCTAACTGCACTGCATATCAATTCAGAGGACATAATGCATACAAAATGAACTTAGCATGCAACATGTTATGGGTGTTGATTATGAGAAACTGAACTTAGCATGCAACATATTATGAGAATTGTTTTTGATAAGAAAACATAATATGGGAGTTGATTATGAGAAAACAAATCAAATGTTATGAATATTTCATTTAATATAATTCATTCATGAAGCACCCAAGAGATTATAATTCAGTGCACCAAGAATTTGTTAAACCTGATGATCCTTTTATTTCTTTAATAGTAACAAGACTTGTGGTAGGATAAATATAAGCAACACTATTATTCTTGAGTAACAAGTATGTGAAAAAACAACAATTACAACACTATCAAGTAATGAATAAAACTAATATCTACATAATATCTACTAAAAAATAATGAAATTGTTTCGGAAATCTACATGATGTAGCTAGAGTGTACAACTTGTTTTCTAGTGATGCACATAACAATAACACCAAAAAATGCCTTGGCAGGGACGTTGTGCTGGATAAGATGATTGTTACTTTGATATGGCAGCTCAGTCTCCTTCATGGAAGACTTGCAGCTCTCTACCACTCTCCCCGTCCCACTAACCAACCTACATCAACATGGAAGTGGAGCACCCCAACCTTATAATGGAGATCAAGCTTGGAGAGGAGTGGGATAGAAGCAAAAGCAGCCACCTCTTTGTGGCAGAGATGGAAAGGAGAATTGATTCCATCTATCGAGAGAAAGACACCTTGTGGTTGATTGATTCAGAGGAAAATTGAATTCCTACCATAGTCTTGTACTGGAAGCTATCTAGCAACACACTGACCCTCAGGTGAGAGCATGGTGTTGGGAGATCTCTTCACAACCTAGGATGAAGACCCTACTTTGAAAAATTTGAAAGGATGCTGACAATGCTTTGGTTGTACTAAAGAAGACTCGTGAACTAAAATTGGTGTACTTGGGGATGTGACGAGATAGAAGACCTCTTCCAAAGTTGCATGGAATGCAAAGTGACCGCAGAGGTGAAGGGTATGATTGGGCAACTTGATTCCCTACAACAAAAGCAGATCTCATATAACAAAAGCACAAAACAACAGCAAAAGGATATCACTAGTGATGAAATTTGTTTCATATCTTTCAAGATTATGCATGTAACCAAAAACATTAACAGTGTTGTTGAGTTTCTTACATATTTAACAACGATAAGGGACTTTACTTTAAAAAGTGGTATGTCGTTCCCCAAAATTTTTTTGTGATATTCTCAAAGGGGATGTCGATTAATATACTTTTGTACCATTTAAAAAAAAACCTAATTCCCAAACTAATTGAGGTTCTATGTAAAGCAATGCTCTCCAAAGGCATAGGTGAGCGAATGCCATGTCTAGTGACCATAACCTAAGTCATTCTTGTTCTTTACTATCCTCTTTTTACCACCCTAGCTTGGAGCATCACATTTACGTACAGGAGTCTCTAGAGGCCTGCAATAAATATGACCAAACCACCTTAAAAATGAAGACAATACAACAACAACAACAACCAAGCCTTAATCCCACTAAGTAGGGTCGGCTACATGAATCCTTTGTTTCCATTGCGCCCTATCAGTTACCAAATTTTTATCTAAGTCTAAGTAACTAAGATCACTCCTTATAGTTTCTTGTCATGTCTTCTTTGGTCTCCCTCTTCCTCTTTGTACATGGGCAAAATCTAATAACTCAATTTTTCTAACTGGAGCTTCAATCGTCCTACGATTTAGATGTCCAAACCATCTAAGCCGACTTTCTCTAAGTTTATCCTCAATTGGTGCAACACCAATTTTCTTTCGGATATACTCATTTCTCATTCTATCCTTTCATGTATATCTACACATCCACCTTAACATCCTCATTTCTGCAACATTTATTTTATTTGTATGTTTCCTCTTTGCAGGCCAGCATTCTGCACTATATATCATCGCTGGTCTTACTACAGTTTTATAAAATTTACTCTTGATTCTGGATGAGATTTTTCTATCGCACAACACATCAGAAGCATTTCTCCATTTTACCCATCCTGCTAATAACGTCATTATCTATTTCGCCATCATTTTATATAATTGATCCAAGGTATCTAAAGCGCTCACTCTTCTTGACAATTTGATCACCAATTGTCACATCTCCAATATAAGTATTTCTTTCTTGACTAAATGTGCACTCCATATATTCAGTTTTTGATCTACTGAGATGAAAACCTTTAGATTCTAGAGCATTCCTCCAAAGCTCTAGTTTGGCTTTAGCTCCCTCTTTAGTTTTCTCAACAAGAACAATATCATCTGAGAAGAGCATACACCAAGGCACTTCATCTTGGATATGTCCAGTCATGACTTCCATAATCAAAACAAAAAGATATGGACTTAAAGCCGAGCCTTGGTGTAATCCAACTGTAATAGGAAAATCCTTAGTCAAACCTCCTTGTGTCCGAACACAGGTAACAACTCCTTCATACATGTCTTTTATAACTTGAATATAAGCAGTGCAAATCTCTTTCTTTTCTAAAACTCTCCAAAGTACTTCTCTTGAGACTTTATCATAAGCTTTTTCCAAATCAATAAAAACCAAATGTAGGTTTTCCTTTCTCTCCTTAAATTTCTCCATTAAACTTCTTAATAAATGAATGGCTTCTATAGTAGATCTACCTGGCATAAAACCAAATTGATTCTCTGATACCTTAGTATTATAGTGTAACTTTTGTTCGATCACCCTCTCCCAAAGTTTTAAAGTATGACTCATTAATTTAATTTCCTCTATAATTGGCACAATTTTGTACATCGCCTTTATTTTTATAAATAGGTACTAATATACTCTTTCTTCATTCATTTGACATCCTTTTAGTCTTCAAAACCATATTAAACAATCTAGTGAGCCAAGAAACTCATTCATCTCCTAAGCACAGCCAAACATCTATTGGGATGTTATCTGGTCCTACTGCTTTTTTATGCTTCATCTTCTTTAAAACTTTCCAGACTTCAGCTTTACTAATACGTCGGATGTAAGAGTAATTTTTACTTTCTTTTAGGGTGCTGAATTCTATAAGATCAATTGAATTTTCACAACCTTCATTGAAAAGCTGTTGAAAGTAACTCATCCATCTATCTTTGATGACTTCTTCCATGAAAAGTACTCTTTGATCTTCATCTCTAATACATTTTGCTTCAATTAAATCTTTAATTTTTCTATCTCTTGCCTTGACAATCCTATATAATTGTCTTTCTCCTTCTTTAGTGTCTAGTTTCTTATATAAATCCTCAAGAGCCATATTTTTTGCATTGCCTACTGCTTTCTTAGATTCTCATCGAGCCATTTTATATTTCTCCCACTTATCCTTATTTTTGTTTTTAAACCAATCTCTATAACAAATCTTCTTCTCCTTAATTTTTTTTTGTACATCATCTTTCCACTACCAAGTATCTTTATTATTTAGAATCATTCTTTTGGAATCATTCCTTTGAATTCTCCCAGCACATCCTTCGCCACCTTACGGATACAGTTAACAACTGTCAACCACATAAGATCAGTGTCCCCGTTAATGTTCCATTGCCCAAGTTCTAGAACCTTCTTCTTAAATATACATTTGTTCTCATTCTTTAGGTTCCACCATAGAGTCCGAGGACAGGATTTTGACTTATTATTTCTTCTCCAATACTTTATCTAAGAATCTAAAACCATTAATCGATATTGGGTAGTCAAACATTCACTTGGAATGACT
>JAEMOT010001309.1:76276-90536 GCA_019297695.1 Apostasia ramifera | reverse complement strand
GCAATTTTCTAAAGGATTCATGTCATGATTGATTCGACAAGTTTTACGCTGGCTGTCGACTGTCTAACGCAACCCTCCGTGTTTCTCATCCGGGACTTGGGACCAGGCAACGACGCGGACTTGAAGACAATGCAATAGCTATTTAATTTACTTTTAAACTACCGATAATCAAACGACATAATTCTCCTAAATTACGACTCTGAACTAAAGAATGTTAGCTCACAAAAGGGGATGTGAATTGGGTTATTAAACAAATGTGGTATAACAAAGTTCATTATTTAAAACATTTAACAAAATTATTGTGAGCAATATAAATATATATATATATATATAACATAAAAGTTTCTAAAGTTGAGACCTTAGTGTTTGGAAGCTTGAATCATTAAAATATGGTCAAATTAAAAAAGAAAATAGGAACAGACCACAAAACCAGATTGCATGAAATTAGCAAAGCAATTTGGCCATTGCAATCTGCAAGACCAAAATGACAAGACAAGTAGGCTAGTCAATGAAACCATTCTGACACACTAGAACAAAACAAATAAAACAAGATTCAGCAAATTCAAACATCAAGATCAATTAAAAAATTTGAAGGAACAAAAGCAAAAAGAATTAATAAACAAAGGAATGATTTATAGTGGTTAACGATCTTCAACCTGCTGCTGAAGGCTATGACTAATATGATTTTTGATACTAATCTAACGTGATGACTTCCAAAGTGTGAAAAAGACAACTGAAGCATAAACCAAGAGAATGGGCCCTAATGCATAAAATTAATTAATAGTTAAAAATAAGACTTGATTCATGATTTTAAGATTGCATTCATTTGCATTATATTGTGATTATTCCTACTTAATTATTCTAATTACTATTTATTAATATTACTTATGATAAAACTGAGATTGCATGCACATTTATAAATGTTTTATTTAGCTGATTAGTGCTAGTATCTACTCAGCCTAGGGTTGGATGGTTGATGATTATTTTAGCAAGTACTGCTACACCAAAGGATCATGGGTAAGGAAATATGGGAGAGTAGAGAATGTTTTAGATGTTCTTTCTTTACTACTATTATTACTCTTTTATACTATTGAAAATTTGTGATGTGCTTATTTTTGGAATTTTTAACCAATGTATAAGTTGACTTTGAGCTTTGATTAATAATGTGGTTACTTATGTGGACTCACTCTGAGCTTATTCTCAATCGAGACTATTATAATTTTTTGCAAAAATACACATTTCTCATCTTATCATTTTGCGTATACCTACTCATCTACCTTAACATTCTTATTTTTGCAACACTTATCTAATTTATATTTCTGCTTTATTAGCCATCATTCAACACTATATAACATTGTTGGTCTTACAACTGTTCTATAAAATTTACCTTTAAATTTGTGTGAAATTTTTCTATTGCGCAATACACTAAATATATGGAATGTAAATTTAGTCAAAATAGAAGGATTTGTAATGAGAAGTTACTGATGATCAAGTTAATTAGAAAGAGCGAATGGTTTAGATATCCTGGATTAATCATATAGAATAACAGTGAAATAGATGATGTTATAAGTAGAATCCAAACAGACTGAATAAAGTGGAGAAATGCATCTAACGTATTGTAATAGAAAAAAATTCACTCAAATTTAAACGTAAATTTTATAGAACAGTTTTAAGGCCAACAATATTATATGAAGCTGAATGTTGTCCTATAAAGTAGAAACACAAATAAGATAAGTGTTGCAAAAATGAGGATGCTAAGGTAAATGAGCGGATATACACAAAAGAACAAGATGAAAAATGAGTACATCCGCGAGAAGGTTTTAGTTGCCCCAATTGATGATACGTTTAAAGAAAGTAGGCTAGACGGTTTGGACATATAAATCATAAATTGATAGAAGCTCCAGTAAGAAAAATTGGATTATTGAATCTTGTCCACGTAAAAAGAGGAAGAGGAAAGCCAAAAATATATGACAAGAAATTATAGAAAATGATCTTACATATTTGGAGCTAATTGAGAACTTATTATTTAATAATTGCAATGAAAACAAAGAATTCATGTAGCTAACCCCACCTAATGGGATATAAGTTTGGTTTGTTGTTCTTATTGTACAATACACCAGATGCATTCCTCCACTTTATTTATCATACTTGAATCCTACTAATAACATCATCTATTTCGCAGCTATTCTGTATAATTGGTTCAAAATATTATCATCTATTCCTTACAATTTGATCATTGTCATTTCTCCAATACAAGACTAGTTTGGAATTCTTGTTAGCATACATCCCTATTTAGACAAAAATGTAGAAAATCATTGAGCAAATGCAATCTAGTTTACCCTTACAGTAGGCAATTTTCTGTTTACTAATGCCAATATCATTGCAACAACATTAATGTTACATTTCGGATGCTAGCAGCTTCTTTAGCTCTTCCACAAATAACTAATGCTAGGCATATTTGTAGCTTATCAATTTGGTCACAGATATCTAAAATAACAGAAAATGCATGGATGTCCAATATAAAAAGCCATCACCAAAATTTCAGGAAATTGGTTACAAGAAAGATACCTGGTACGAGGAACAAGCATACGGGTAGCATCCAATAAATCTTGCAACTGAACAGCACTTTTGAGCTTTGTCTGAAAATAAGGGAAGATTATACTGCAAATTCAAGTAACTATAAAGCTACCTTTCAATATGATACAGGAGCATAGTCCTACCTCAGCTCTTGGTCTCCCTCCATTGTACTTGAGCATTAAATTCAGTAATTTCTCCTCAGTAACTTTCAGCTTTACCTTCTGCTTTGGTGTTCGATCACCACTTGATATTATTTTAAAACAACATTAGAAAAGAGATAGAAACTATCATTAATCACAATTCAAAGTGAAAAGCAATCCTCACTGGCGAATAACAGCAATAACACAACGGAGCTCCTCTGACTGACCAGATGTCCCAATAATACCACTTCCCTGGCGTGTTAACCCTTCAGAAGGTTGAGTAGGCTCATTTACTTTCCATGGAAGGATTGGAGGAATAATAGAAGAAAGATGAGGAGCTTTGGCATCAAGGAACATCTTACGTAATACACATGCTGCATCATCATAGTATCTACATATAAAGGTTTCTCAAATATCACAAATTGTAGATATAATTGGTGTTAGTTTGACAATGAACAATTAGATCAATATGTCAAATTCCTTGGCTAAAATGAAAAGTACTTGTAAGAGTTCTTGACAAAGCTCCATCCATTTACATCACAAACATAGGATCTACCTTCACACCGTAATAGGTCAAATCCACAGACCTGTCCCAAAACACAAAACATAAAAAAGAAACAGAAGAGGTGACTAGACCAAAATAGATGGCTCAAATACGAAAAAAGTACTAGATAACTGGTATCTGCTACAGAGTTAAAAATCCGTTCTTTCTGCAGGAGAGAATCATAAAACAGGGACATTTAAAAAAACTCATAAAACAGAGGAAGACAATGATGTAAGACAGGAGAGGAGGTGACATCTACGAAGAAATGTCAACATAGTCTCTTCTCGTAGCCCAAAGAGATGTCTACAAATTGACCTCACTCAAACTGAAAGTAACAAGCTTGAACCAATTCATTTAATAGGAAGTTGAGTCAAAACTTTGTAGCCTGTCTGTGCTATAAAGAAATTTAAAAAAAATATTAACACAAAAATTATGCTCAGCTCTAAGGGGAATAAAAAGAAAATAGTGAAGTTCTAACATGATAGTTTAGAGATAAATGTTTCTTGTATTGACAACCCCAATAATGGCTCAATCTATTTATGAGCATATGTTCAATAATGCCATCTCAAAAGGCTATAAATCCCTGTTCGCCCTGTCATAGAGCATATTTATGTCCATACACTTTGCAATAAATAAAAAGTGAATATATGTGTATAGATATAGCTAGAAGTAAATAATAATGGAGTCTACATGAAAATATAAGCATTTAGGGACCACATGTAAAAAATAATATTTTGACTAATTTAATCCACACTACAATTGCTTGACATGAATGACAACCAATAGTACACATACATTATCAAATTGAAAGGCACTTTGTGATAATTGTAAGATATACAATTATTCATGGGTCATAATCTACAAGCTTAAGCCATTACGTCAATTGGTTGCTAGAGATCTAAATAACCAGTCTCGAGTTTAAGCCTCAAGTTATCCAATTATCTTTAGGTGTGGGGCAAGCCATGTAGGCCAGGTATGGGCCAAGCACTGTAGGCTAAGTGTGAGGCTGGGCCGTGTGAGCTCAGCGTGGACTAGATTGTGTAGGCTAAGTGTGGGGCCAGGCCGGGTCGAATCAGTGGGCGGTATTTGTGAACAGTAATAAGAGAAATGTCCTTCCTATTGGCTTGAACTTCTGAGAGAGTTGGACATCACCATCGATCCTAACTGGTATCAAGACAGGTTGCAAGTTCGATCCTCGATAGTGTGCAGGGGATAGTTGGGGAAGTGCCTAACACCACACTTAGAGGCCGTATGAGCTAGTGTGGGGTCATGCTGTATGGAACCGGTGTTGGCCAGGTTGGGTCAAATCCATGGGCGCCATCTGTGAACAGTATGATAAGAGAAATGATTGTACCCTTCCTATCAACTCAAGTTTTTGAGATAGTTAGGCAACACCATCGATCATAACAAAAAGATGTTGAATTTCATCCATATTGCAAAGTAAATAATCTTGCACTCAAGGTGTCATGTAAGCAAATAAAGTCATTCCTAGATCATAACCTACAAGCTTAAGTTTTTAGGTCAGTGGGTTGCCAGAAATTTAATAGACAAAGAAATAGTTCTTGTTTTGTTTACTTTTTGGTTATTATATATTTTGTTTCTTTGCTATACCATTTATTGTCTTGCTCAATGATAGAATTGCACTTTTATTTCATTCCTTTTTTGACATCCTTGGAGAGGTGCCATTAAATGTTGACGAAAAGGATTGGAGGAGTATGTGAAGTGCTTTTAACCAAGAACAAATGATTTTACAAGTGTGCAAGCTCCTCATAAAATCCTATCAAATCAAAATCATGCTCTGTTAATTTCATACAGCTAAATAAGCCTTAAAGGATATCCAAACTATTCAAAACATAAGCCAAAAACATTTTGAAACGTGTAGGAAACAAAAATAAACATTTTACCGCTTGCCTGAAAGCAAGGCAAACATCCCTTGCCATTTGTTTCTCAGCAGGAGTCAATAAGACAGGATATCTAATCTGCAAGAGTAGGATAAAAGATCAGTAAGTGATCCACAACAAATAGTTTATCAAAGAAATAGTCAAAAGATAGAAACTGCCTTCAGAATTTACACAACCCTATAAGCCACAATCTAAAGGCTATCCGTTTCAAAGAAATGCCAAAGTATAACCATTCTTCTGTAAGTTAATGTAGCAAAGTTGAAACTTTGAAGAGGAAAAAAAGACTATTTCCTTTGGAAATACAAAAAAGAAAACTCCATTAGAGGAAAATAGGAAGTGAGTATGGCGCGCATCATCCAGTCAGGAGAGGCTCTTGGATGAGTTGATCATCAGGTCATTAGATTTTACATTTGATCTTGTAATCCTTCTGTCATAAAAAAAAGGGAGAAAAACCAGTCCAAGGCTCGGAGCCAATAAGGCAAAACCAAAATCAGATGCAATATTTTCATTCAAAAAAAAAAAATCAGATACAATATACTTTTCATTAACTAGATTCCTTGGAAATTTATACATTATTATATAAATTACAGAAGGACCCATATGATAATTACATAAAAACTGAGTCCCAAATGTTAAAATTTTAAAAACATAAGCCTGTGTGATATTATATCCTAGACTCAAATACCTAAATGTAATTTACCCTAAAAATAAAAGTTATTTCATATACTAAACATATTTCAATAAAAAATAAGTTTTATTTCACATCCTGCATAAATCATAATACCAAAGTAACTTCATTTCCCATCATTCACAAATTTCAATGCTATTTCTCTTTCATATCCAAAAAACCACTTCCAACCAAACAAAGGCGAATGGTTTTTTTAATCTTTCAAAAAAAAAAAAGGCTAAGGTTTTATTTAGGAGTATGAAATATTTCAACTTTTAGCACATGTAACCAGGCATTTCTCCACAAATTTGAAGTTCAACATTAGTAAAGCAAACTAAGCAGCTGTAGAGGTTCAAGAAATTTAAAACTACATATGCAAAAGACTACAAGAATAAAAAACTAACTTCTTTTCCATCAGGATTCCTCATAACAACTCCATCAACAACTGGAGACTTTCGTGCTTCCGCATGAGCATATTCTGGGCCTACAGTGTATACCTACAAGAAAATGAACTCATAATGCAGATCATGGTACAAAAAAATAATAATTTAAAACAAGACAAAGGATCCAGAACGTGAAGTCGTCAAAGAAATATTCTTCAACAACATATCAGAATACAATGAACACAGAAACTACCAACATTGACTAGTCATTAAGATTATATTGAGATAATAGGTAATTAAAATTTACAAGTTAAAAACTAACTGCTAAAGAACAACAAAGTAGAATTGAGAATTGATAGGAAAACAAGAGTGGAGACAAATTAAATGGTAACAAGCATTCAAGTAGAGATGGTGGAAAACTAAAAAATTTGATGCTACATTAACGAACAAATACATTATCAACTTTATTACAAGACATCAAAAAATTGATCAAATTAATAATAAAAAATAACACCTAAAATTAGCTTTTCTGTAAAAACCAAAACCATCATAAGTTGGCCTGCCATTTCATTCACTGAAAGACTGACAAACTAATCCAATATTTAATATGTAAAATAACTTTGTAAAATTCAATGTTTGACTATATTGTATGGTCCAGAAGAGGAAATGGTCATGGTAAATAAATTATGCCTATCATTGAATACCTTGTGATTGAAATAATGTTACACCCAAACAACTCAATATGAATAGAAATTGCAATTCTCTTTTTATAAAGGTTGTCCAGCCTGTTAATATTGTCATTGATTGAAATATAAATTAAACCAACAGCATAATTTTGCTTATGACTGACAATTCATTATATGTAATTTTACAAAACAATGCAAAACATTTTCAAAAATGAATGGCACAAACAAAAATATTTTTATAAATAACTATACTTATATTAATAGTTTTTCTATAATAAGCCTTGAACTATACAAAGCTAATCATGAGCCATAACCCACAGGCTTAAACTCATTACTGAAATGAAAATAAAATAAAAATATCATCCATCATGTTGGCACACACTCTCAAAGCAATAGATGTAGAAAAATAACTAAAAATTTAATAACATGCAATAAAGAATGGAAACCTTCACGTCAGTTCCTCCTGTATGCATAAACTCTTCATAGATGTAAGAACCTTCTCTTCTTACTCTCCTAACGTCGGGATGGAATTCACTGGACCTATTACCAACCTAGTATACCTCCAAAGGAAAAAACGTTAGAACCATAAATAAACTGACCACATTAGAAAAGAGAAGGAGCTAAGTTTATCTTATCTTCTTCAGATGCAAAAGATAGTCCAGAAGTGATGTGTATGTAACCATGAGGCAGAAACTTGTACATAAAAATTTAAGGAACCTTAATCCATCACATTTTAGCCACAAAAAGCTAAATTACATTTCCCCATCTTAATAGAAGCAGATCATCAAATAAACCATATTTTATAGCTATTTATACAGTTGAAATATGGTAGTATCCCAAACCATATTCTTCCCACTAGCCACTGCCTATTCATGCAGGCACACATACACCATATTAGCGAGGGCATGCAAAAAGAAAAACTATTCAGAAAATAAAAAGAGGGATAATCCATTAAAAGGGGTAAAATTTTTGACAACCCTTACCTAGAATTTAACTAACATAACCAGGCTTGCTATATAGGGTATAGGGTTAAGGATTCATGGTTTAAGCTCAAGGATTTAAGGTTTCAGGTGTAGGATTTAGAAACAAAATAATCTTAAGCCCTAAACCCTAAACACAGAATGTTAGAAAGAGAAAGGAGGAGGAGGGAGGAAGAGAGGGTACAGTTAGCGTTCATGTTAATTTAACTTTAGTTATGATCTTTTAAAAATCTAACATCTTTTAACAAGAGGAACTACTTTGATGCGATGAAGAATAGAGTGTTTAGTTATATTAGTTTAATTTTAGTTTAGAACATCTAAAATCTAACACCTTTTAGCTAAAGGGACTAACTTGATATGTTTAGATAAATAGAGGGTTTATATGATAAATTTAAGAATGGAAGAATAAATATTATATTTAGCAAGATTTACGGGATGGTATGACATTACCTTTAGCAAGAAACAAATAAAAAAATAGAGTTAATTATTGAAAGGTCCTTATAATTAACCAATAATTACTATTTAGTCCACGATTTTCAAAAACTTTTTAAAAGGTTCTTATTTTGAAAATTTTATAACAATAAAATCCCTATAAATTCTGATTATTATATAACAAGTCTAATTTGATGATTTCCCTCAGCATTCAGGGAATATTTCATTTTAAAATTTTAAAAATCTCAATTTTACCCTTGTCCTCTCTCTCTCTCTCTCTCTCTCTCTCTCTCTCTCTCTCTCTCTCTCTCCCCCCCCCCCCCCCCCCCATCGATGGCCTGCCCCCTCCACTCTCTCTCTCTTGCACGTAGGGTGGGGGGCCACCAGTGCCCACCCCTCTACTCTCTCTTTCTCTCTCTCTCTCTATCTCTCTCTTTGTGCGCGCCTGTGCGAAGGATGGGGGATGCTAGCACCCAACCCCTCCACTCTCTCTCTCTCTTTTATCTCTCTCTCTCTTTCCCTCTCTCTTGCATAGACGCATGCACATGCGCCTGCGCGAAGAGTGGCGAAGCGCCGGTGCTCGCCCCCACCCTTTCTTTCTCTCCCATGTAGGTGCGCACGCACGCGCTTATGTAAATGATGGCGGGCTATCGACTCCCGACCACTCCACACACACACTCTTTCTCTAGGACTGATCAGCCAACGACGACAAGGCGCTGACAAGGCTACAACGAGTAATGATAGAAAATTTGTAATGGCATAAATTTGAAAATTTGAAGAAGTATTAAGGGTAAAATTGAAAATCCGCTAAGGTTAACGGAGGGAGCTTCTTTGTAATATTAGGTAAATTGTAGCCACCTTTCAGCAAATTTTTAAAAATCGTAGACCAAACGATCATTATAGGTTAACTACAGGAACCTTTCAGTAACTAACCCAAAATAATAACATAAAAAATTTAAAAAAGTCCTATGCACATCTATGTGCATAGAACAAAGAAATTTTATTAAAAATAATAAAATAAATAAAAGAGGGTAAATTAAGCTCTAAGCATTCCTTCCCATTTTCTCGCTAGTGCATAAGAAATAGGGTGAGTTAACCTATTTGACACTGCTATGCACCATTTACAATGTACATTAAATGAATTGTGCGGTGCTTAATTATAAAATTATACTTCTACATTGTATAGCACTGTGAAACCATATCTTCAGTAGCATCATATGCTTAATTGCGAAACTATATCTTTAGCAGCATAAGTAGCCTTAATTGCAAAACTATATTTCCACATTGTATAGCAGTACATTATGAAACATGGATACTTCTAAAGGGTTGAAGAATCCATAATGTACCTGTCTAGGGTACGATAATTCCTGATATGCCTGAGATACATATCGAGTAAGTCATATAGTATTTGCAAATAAAAAATAAATTAATTACTTGGATACACATAGGATATAGTGAGAATACGCATGGAATACAATAAGGTTACATGTGAGATATGAAGAATGCCAAATTGAGTGAGAATATTTTATTATTAATTTGTTTAATCTAAATATAACCCTACATCCTCACATCCTCCATCTCGCCAAGTGATCGTGCATCGGGGATTGCTCTTCACAATTCTAGTCGGAGCCTTATCACCTTACCTCACTAGTGTTGCGGTATTTCTCCATCCCTGAGCATCTCCCTCCAAAGCTTCTCTTCTCGCTTATAAAGAACAACAAGCACTCTATTAAATGAGCTACAAAGTCCTTTTAAAGTAGTGAAAGTAGATAATATATACACATACATAACAATATATTTCATAACTGATATGATGTATCCTTGTTATACATTTATCCTTTATTTTTAAGATTCACATTATCATACTAGTATTGCATCTTATCCATCTCCCGTTGTTGTACTCATCCTTCATAAGAATTACAAAACAGACTATTCATTGGGTCGGTCCAAGGACTATTGCGGAAGTTGCAAAGTAGAGTAGTAAAAGCTTTCTTTTTAGCATTCTATTACGAAAGTGTACGGTAATACAAATTGAACTATTCATTGTGTCGGTCCAAGGACTATTGCAGAAGTTGCAAAGTATAGTAGTAAAAGCTTTCTTTTTAGCATTCTATTACAAAAGTGTATGGTGATACAAATTGGACTTGCGAAAGTTTAATTCCATAAAATATATGTATTTATGTGTATACATGTATGTACTTATATATATATATATGTGCGTTTATATCTCTTATGTATTCATATATAGAGAAAATTACATGTATATTAGTAAAATTTAACCATTCTATATATTTAATACCTAAATCTTTAATATCATATATTGATCACAAAAATCATATAAAAATTATAACTCATGTACATCTCATGCCATAAAGTTATAGCATGCATGTAAGAAATATTGTAATTTTTATGAATTTTGTGACCAATATACAGTAGTAAAATTTTGAGTATTAAATATACAAAATAGCTAGATTCTAGTGGCATGTATGTAATTGTCCCTCCCTTATATTTATGACAGTATTATATGCCCATGCATATATGTTGTATGTATGCATACATATGAGTTTATATATTATGTGCAAAAGTATGTATTTACGGACATATATTTATGTATAACTAGATAGATAAATGTTATAATTACATGTTTATATATGTATATATGTATGTATTTATAAATACAAAACATATGTTCATGTGTTTTTATGTATATCTCACGACTCAATGGATTTTTTCTCACTTTGGTGACACTTGTATTTATATATAAACATTTACACAATTATGTATTTAATTATATATAAATACATAAATATGTACATTAATATATACATATATAAATATATGCGCATATAAATAAATACATATGTACAAAATACATACTCATTTAAGGTTATGTATCTTTATCAATATATTTTGCATTAGGACTACTCTATCCTTTACAATATTCCTGATGCAAATTAAGATAAATGGTTTCGCATTGCTATACAACATTGAATACACTTCTGTAATATTACATTGCACAGACAAAATAAATAGTAGTTTTGTATTGCTATACAATGCAAAAACTATACTGCATAACGTGGAGCAAAATAGCTGGTTATGTACACTACACAATGATGAAATATACTTCGGCATTTTATGTGCGCTGATTTCTGCTAAACATTACCGTTAACCTATTTTACAATGTGCTAATGCAAAATTGGTTTGCTTAAAAGTAATTTCTACATAACATGCACCTAAGAAATTCTTCTCTCATGCGTCCTCATCTTCTTTCCTCTTATCTCTTACATTTTTTCTCTCTAATCAATCTACATAAAACATGATAATAAAAAGAACAAAAAATAACGTAATCATAATATTAATATAAAATAATAATGATATAAAAACAATAATAAACAAAACAATATCTCTACACTTCATTTGCAACCTAGCCTTCAACACGCTCCCACTCCCACCCACCCCTGTCCCCCTCAAAAAAATCACACTTCGCACAATACATATATATTTATATTTACGAATAATTACGTACATAATACTCCATACTACCATAATTAAGTGTATTACACCCATTTTCAAAATATTACACTCCAGTTTTAAAAAAAGTGTGTGGAGTGTAATATTTAAAAATAAGTGTGTTATATGTAACAATGGTGATATACAATGCTATGTATGTAAATGTCCCTTATATTTATATATAAAGAATATAAAGAAGAAGGATGTATTACCATGTCCCTCTCTCTCTTAAGGCTCATTCATCTTCGTTCATTAATTTTAATGAACAAACTTGAATATATTTTTAAAAGCACGACTCTATAAATGAACAAGCTTGAACATATTATTATTAGACTCAATATGTTCATGAACAATGCATGTCTTGATTGTGAACATATTTGTTTAAAACTCAACTATAGGCTTGATTTGAGGCTCTAGGCTCAAGTAATAGTATTTAAGTGTTATAATATAGTATTTAACCATATTAACAATTGGGTGGTGTTGCCTACTAAAAACATACTATTTATTTTTTGTTTTTTTTACTTTTTACCTTTCATTGATAGTTCAATTTTACCTTGGCTAACCTACCGTCTCTTGTGAAATGAAGTTTCCCAAATCTTTAAAAATAATCTAAAATATTCTCTAACAGAACCGCCAAACTTGTAAAGAAAACCAAATGTAAGGCAAAATTATACTAATAGAAGATTAAGCTTCATAAGTGCAATAGTTATCGAGAACTTTTGAATAGGATGGTCATCCTAGACTTTCACAGTCTGAAGAGCAGAAAGATTAAATTGAATAAAAAACAATGCATTACCTTCCTAAACAGTTCTTTCATTCCCCCACCAGCAGAACTAGGATAATATATCATTATGCTGTGATCATCTCCTTGTAACATAGCGTTCAAACAAGCAAAAAAGGCACAATCAGTGAAAGCTGGATTCATCTACATTTCCATGGAAAAATAGAATAAGCATCCCAAAACACATGATGGAGAATTAAAAAATTTAGGACCAGCTTTGCAAGCCATGTTTCTATCATGTTCTTGCTTTCAAAAAACCAATTATGATGTAATATAGGATGTTTGGCTGTTTTCTTGCGAATAACATGCATTGTTTTCTCTTGTTACCAAGCCTTGTGTTTTGAACAATTTATTATGTTACCAAGACAACTTTACATCCCCACTTAGTATGCATTCTTTCACTATTGAAAACAGCTACATAGTAGTTTCCAAAAAAATCAAAAGCAGCTACTTAGGATGTCCTTCTACATAAGATCTTTCACAGCATAATTCTCCAATGTAAGTAATCGACAAAAAACAGAGGAATAATCGTCTAAAACACAGATATGAATAATATGCTTCTAACCAAATAACCACCAACTGACTCATGCAGCTAGTAACAATTCAAGTTTCAGCTTTCATTTACTAATATTATCTTCAGTAATAGATAATGTATAATTCAATAGGACATTTAGCAACAAAAACTGCTCATACCATCAATAGGCTTCTCCACAAAAGGTTTCCAAAAGCGTTTTCCATGTACTTCAACAAAATCTTCTTGCTCAACAAAATAATCAAGCTCCTGATGAGGATATTCCCTATTTACAAGAGCATAATTTGGAACTGGCACTCCAAACTCCTCAAGTCGCTAAAATGTAGAAACACTAGAAACTCAGAAATCCTTTGAGTTCTAAACTAAGAAAACTTCTTAATTAAAGAAATCCTGTAATGTACATGAAAAATAAGAGATCAAAGTTTATGCAAAATGAATACCCATAAAAATACAAAACAATGCAATCATGGCATCCATATGTCATCCATCAATTTCATAAAAGATAACTCGCACACTTCTGTGTACCTATTTCCCTGCATAACCTTGTTAGTTCTACTTTGTTGATTTTAATGATATCAATCATTGTAGAAGATATTTATGGAACAAAATCTAGATGCACTTGAGCCAAATGTTAAAATATCGACAAAGGAAAGAATACTCAAGTATCATGGTCTATTTTGTTTTTCTTTCCAAGAATTATTTATGTAAGAAATTTTAGTCTTGACAAGATAGATATGTCGAATTTAGTCTAGAGCTTAGGAACCATTCCTATGGTTTCAACGATTTCTAGGCTTTTTAGGAATATCTCCGGTCCTTGGCCAATTTTTCAATCACATTGAATGTGACTAAGTATGGTTTTTGGTTTCAATGGTTTTCATAAAGTATGATCGTTGCTCGAATCATCTGGTGAACTTAGTTTCACATGTTCACTTGCCAGCTACTTTCAATCTGGACAGTAAATATGACCAAAGCTCTCATTTCGTAGCCATGTTCTAGTACCAGCCAAATCTTGTTATCTATGCAAAGTAATGGAACTATCAATTTGGTAGGTTATGAAAATGACTGCCAATATGACTATTAGCATGTAGGACTGCAACAGTTCAGTTATTTCTCTCTCTCTCTCTCTC
>JAEMOT010001309.1:23487-76246 GCA_019297695.1 Apostasia ramifera | reverse complement strand
TCTCTCTCTCTCTCTCTCTCTCTCTCTCTCTCTCTCCCTCCATTGGGTAAGATCTATCCTTTTGCTCTTGAACAATTTTGTCCTATGGTGAAGACTAATTCCGGTTGGTGGAATGGTGGAATTCAAACATCCCTTGAATATTGCAACCTTGGATAATTTGATTAGGAAGTTTCAAAAGAATACTCTGATTAGTTTCTCCTTCACTCCCTCCTCTCTTCCAGCCATTTTTATAGAATTTAGGAGGTGTTTGGTTTGGTGTTAAGTTATATAATCTAGATGTCATGACATCTAAATGTTTTTTTTTAACGAATAATTTTATAATTTTTTAGAAGATTATTTATACATGTCATTAATTAAATAATTATTTTCTTTAAATAATATAATATAATACTAAGATAATATTGAACCAAACGCCTCCTTGACCCAATTTTAGTCTTGCTCATTTTTTCACAAGGTCCTCTTATTCTCTTGCTTGCTCTCTCTTCTATCTCTCATTTCTCATACACGACCTAATGAAAATGCTAGGAAATCTTTACAAAAGAGTTTTTTCTCTTTAGGGTTGTGATTATATTAACGCGCAGTTGCCGGGTCCCAAGTCCCGGATGAGAAACGCGGAGGGTTGCGTTAGGCAGTCGACAGCTAGCGTAAAACTTGTCGAATCAATCATGACATGAATCCTTTAGAAAATTGCGCTAAAGCTAGAGCGTTCCCTGGAAGCGAGGCGCTGTATTGCCTGAATATAGTGAAAAATGGGTAAGGGCCGCTGCATCGGCGCCCGGGTGTAGTGAAAAGTGAGCAAGGGTCCCCACATCATGGACGGATGCAGGTAAAAAAGCTAGTCCATCATACTAGAACTCAAGTCAGTAGGATTAGATTAGGAACTTAGAATATAGGCAGCCTGACGGGCAAGCTAATGGAGTTGGTGGATATTATGATTCATAGAAAGATTAATATTTTGTACCTGCAGGAAACAAAATGAGTTGGAGAGAAAGCTAAGGAAATTGATGGTTGTTAACACGTGGTTCCGGCACTACATCTCAGCCGTACACGTGGCGCCGTGGGAGCACTAACGACTTATTATTATTATTATTATTCTTGCAGGTCTCAAACCTCGGCCACAAGGGTTCGGCCAAACATCGTCCACGACGATTCAAGATCATCTCCCAGCAACATCGATGACGATGTTTCCCAGCTGCACCTGTCGAGATAAAAGAGGAGGGTATGCTCCCCATGTAGGTTTGGATGCGAGCATAAAGAAAAAAAAATTGGAATAATTTTGAAGTGTTAATACAAGTGATACTTCAGGAGAAAAGATTATTTATTGGAGGAGATTTAAATGGACATATTGGAAGTGTTGCTGAGGAATTTAATAGTATCCATGGTGGATATGATTTTGGAGAGATAAAAGAGGAGGGTAAAGCTATTTTAGAGTTTTCTTCAGCATATGATCTTGTAATTGCTAATACTTTATTCAAGAAGAGAGAAGAACATGTTATCACGTACAAGAATAGAAATTGAAGAACTCAGATTGATTATTTTCTTATAATAAAACGAGATCGCTTCGATTGTAAAGATTATAAAGTCATTCCAAGTGAATGTTTGACTACCCATCATCGATTAATGATTTTAGATTCCGAGATAAAGTATTAGAGAAGAAATAATAAATCAAAATCATATCCTCAGACTCGATGGTGGAATCTAAAGAATGAGAACAAATGTATATTTAAGAACAAGGTTCTAGACCTTGGGTAATGAAACATTAACGGAAAAACTGATCTTATGTGGTTAATAGTTACTAACTGTATCCGTACGGTGGCGAAGGATGTGCTGGGAGAATCCAAAGGAATGATTCCAAATAATAAAGATACTTGGTGGTGGAAAGATGATGTACAAGAAAAAATTAAGAAGAAAAAAATTTATTATAGAAATTAGTTTAAAAATAAAAATAAGAATAAGTGGGAGAAATATAAAGTGACTCGACGAGAATCTAAGAAAGTAAGAAATGCAAAAAAATAACTCTTGAGAATTTATATAAGAAGCTAGATACTAAAGAAGGAGAAAGACAATTATATAGGATTGTCAAGGCAAAAGATAGAAAAATTAAAGATTTAATTGAAGTAAAATGTATTAAAGATGATCAAAAAGTACTTTTCATGAAAATAGATATCAAAGATAGATGGATGAGTTACTTTCAACAGCTTTTCAATAAAGGTTGTGAAATTCAATTGATCTTACCGAATTCAGTACCCCAAAAGAAAATAAAAATTACTCTTATATCCGACGTATTAGTAAAACTGAAATTTGGAAAGCTTTAAAGAAGATGAAGCATAAAAAAGCAGTAGGACCACATAACATTCTAATAGATGTTTGGAAGTGCTTAAGAGATGAAGGAGTTTCTTGACTCACTAGATTGTTTAATATGATTTTGAAGACTAAAAGGATGCTAAATGAATGGAGAAAAAGTATATTAGTACCTATTTATAATAATAAAGACGATGTACAAAATTATGTCAATTATAAAGGTATTAAATTAATGAGTCATACTTTAAAACTTTGGGAGAGAATGATCAACAAAGGTTACGCCATAATACTAAGGTATCAGAAAATCAATTTGGTTTTATGCCAAGTAGATCTACTATAGAAGCCATTCATTTATTAAATAGTTTAATGGAGAAGTTTAAGGAGAGAAAGAAAAACCTCTTTTTGGTTTTTATTGATTTGGAAAAGGCTTATGATAAAATCTCAAGAGAAATACTTTGAAGAATTTTAGAAAAGAAAGAAATTTGCACTGCTTATATTCAAGTTATTAAAGACATGTATAAAATAGCTGTTACCTGTGTACGGATACAAGGAGGTTTGACTAAGGATTTTTCTATTACAGTTGGACTACACCAAGGCTCGGCTTTAAGTCCGTATCTTATTGCTTTGATTATGGAAGTCATGACTAGACATATCGAAGATGAGGTGCCTTGTTGAGAAAACTAAAGAAGGAGCTAAAGCGAAACTAGAGCCTTGGAGGAATGCTCTAGAATCTAAATATTTTTATCTCAGTAGATCAAAAACTGAATATATGGAGTGCACATTTAGTCAAAAAAGAAATACTTATATTGGAGATGTAATAATTGGTGATCAAATTGTCAAGAAGAGTGAGCACTTTAGATACCTTAGATCAATCATACAAAATAATGGTGAAATAGATAATGACGTTATTAGCAGGATTCAAACAGGATGGGTAAAATGGAGAAATGCTTCTGGTGTGTTGTGCGATAGAAAAATCTCATCCAGAATCAAGGGTAAATTTTATAAAACTGTAATAAGACCAGCGATGATATATGATGCTGAATGCTGGCCTACAAAGAGGAAACATACAAATAAAATAAATGTTACAGAAATGAGAATGCTAAGGTGGATGTGTGAATATACACGAAAGAATAGAATGAGAAATGAGTATATCCGAAAGAAAATTGGTGTTGGACTAATTGAGGATAAACTTAGAGAAAGTCAGCTTAGATGGTTTGGACATCTAAATCGTAGGCCGATTGAAGCTCCAGTTAGAAAAATTGAGTTATTAGATTTTGCCCATATACAAAGAGGAAGAGGGAGACCAAAGAAGATATAACAAGAAACCATAAGGAGTGATCTTAGTTACTTAGACTTAGATAAGAATTTGGTAAGTGATAGAACGTAATGAAAACAAAAGATTCATGTAGCCGACCCCACCTAGTGGGATTAAGACTTGGTGGTTGTTGTTGTTGTTATAGGGTTGTGATTATATTAAGAAGGTGCATATTCTTTTAGTGTGATTCCATATTTAAGAAGGCTTTGACATTTGAGCTTACTTGAAAGTCTTTTCATATAACTCTTCTTCAAAACGTTCCTCCGAGTTCTTTTTTGGATCTTTTTATTATAGATTTCTACCAACTAACTCTTTCTTTTCCATTCTTAAAAGGTTTTAAACTTGTATGATAGTTTTGTATACATTTTTCTTTCCATAACTAAGTGTATCTAGAGCTCCTGATGTATTATTTTGCTTCTACAAAGTTGTATTGAGTGCTAGCTAGTCTAACCAAACCTTTCTTGTCACTCTCCCTTTAGGAAGGTTTGTCACTCCCTAGCTAAAGGGGTGCTCAAGGTTTAGACCTTGAGGCCCAGTTTGGTTGGGAGAAATTTTAGAAATGACTAAAATTTCCTCCAACTAAAAATTTTATTTTATTTTGTAAAAAATAAAATAATATTTTATATCTCATCATATATAAACTCCAACATTAAGGTTTGGTTCGAGGCAATTTTTTTGCCCAACACAAATTTCAACTATAAAAATTAACTTTATTTCACAACTAACACAAATACGAATATTAGAATTAAACGTATTTCACATTTCACATACTTTCTAATATTAAAAGAAATTTCTCTCCCATTAAACTTAAAAAAAAAAATATATTTTTCTTTTATTCAAAAAAAAGCTCGAACCAAACGAGGCCTAAATAATCACTTTATTTCACAGCCAAAATAATTTTTAATATAACTAACTCATTTTATTTTACATCATAAACATTTTTTGAAAATTTTCACAAAATTTTTTCAAAACATCTTTTTTTTCCTAACTAAACAGAACTTGAGCTTGTTAAAAGATCCAGCAAGAACTTAGATCTTGAATATGTGAAAAAGGTTGCTTGTGGGTTTCAAACTTCAACCTGTTAAACTGCTCAGTGTGGGTTAGTCTTGAGCTTGAAAAGACTGCAGTTGGCTCTTTGCCTTAAAAAGGAGTGTTTATAAGGGTTTTTGGCTTTTGTTCCCGCGACAAGTCACTTTAGTGGAAATTGTTGATAAAAAAAGTGCAAGGAAAAGAAGTTAAAACTACTATCATTACCTTGTGTTCTTACAACTATTATTTCTTCTCCTATGTTTGACTAATCATGTTGGTTGAACTGTTTCCGCTCTATTTTTTATTGTGTTTTGATTTGATTTGGGAAGTTTGGAGCAGACACTTTGACAAGGAAACTCCAAGAAGACTCAAACAGTCATCCGAGAAGTTTGGACATCCAGATTCAATGGATGATTTCAAAGGCCATATCAAATCGACTGGTCTTCATTGTTTCACCTTTTTGTCATTGTATTTCTATGTTATCGCAAATATACCTTAATCTTAAGATTTTGACGTTCTGCTGGAGATCCAATAGGACCCTTCGGTATTTTGGTCCTATGGAAAGGTATAACAATGATGATTGCTTTCCTATCTTGGAGGCAGATATCTTTGGTTGGCTGTAATAACTGTAATTATGTATCATTGATTACGATAGATGCTTTCCTTGTACAGTTTCATAGCATCTATCCTTGTACAGTTTCATATATGTATCTTCCATATGCTACAAGAAACAAAAATGAATTGAATTGGCCAATTCCACCACATTAAAGCTCTTATTTCATGGTATGAAAGCCGCAATGTTTTTTGTTTTTGAGCCACTGCTGTTCTCCGATGTCCAATCACATGGTCTTTCAGTTTCTGATCATTTTTCCTAGCTTGCCACTTCTTCTTTTCTGTCACGGTAGATCTAGCTGTTTGGGACCCGGCTTACATTCCTGCTGCAATCCTGTGGCTGAAAGTGGAAATTTTTATTCTTGAAATATAGATGAACGACTGATTCACAAACTGTAAATTCAATTGGAGCAAATACCATTGCTCAATGGTACCAACTGCTTTTTCATCTCACATGGAGAACCATTCGCCCCAAATAACTTAGCATCGACTGAATGGGACCAAATTCTGTGAATATCTTCAATTTGTCATGTTAGTTATTGGAGGAAAAGGAAAGACTGGAAATAGAGAAATGGAGAGATCACAAGGCCTTTACCTACTGATGTTGAGTACAAGGCTTAAGAAGTAGAAAACTCCACTGTGATGGCATGGTTCATAAAGTCAATGGAGCAAAAACTCAGGACTTATCTATTCTATAAGACTGCCAGAGAGATTTGGGAGCAATCCAGTAAATGTAATCTGACCCGGAGAACACATTACAGTGTTTTGAGATGAGATCAAAGCTCCATATGACGAGAAAGGAATTATGAGTTTTACTGATTACTTCAAAGTCTTAATTGAGTTATAGCAGTTGATGGATCTTTTCTATGAGACTAACTAGGAAACCTCAAATATCAAATACACGTAAGTGCTGGAGAAAGAGAGGATGTTAGATTTCCTACAAAGTCTTCATCCTGATTTAGGTGCAGTTATAGGCCGTTTCCTTGGAACCAAAGCCCCTTCAAACTCTATGGGATGTCTTTGCTGAGGTGAGGAGAGGAGAATGGAGATGAGTAATGCTTCATCGAAGCATGGACTCTGCTGTAAATGGTGCATCCTAAAATTTTGCTCATCCGGTTCATACGAGGGATGTCAATCCTCAACACGAAATGGCTCCACGAGGATATTGATGTGAGCACTACAAAGGACCTTATCATAGTCGAGACATGCTGAAAACTCCATAGAAGACCGGCTAACTTGAAGTAAGCAAAAAGGAACACAATGAACATCCAAAGGGCAACAATCTGAATTCGTCCACTGAACAGGTCAATCTGCTTCATCAACTAAAATGAAGATTACTCAGGAGGCAGAAAGATTAACACCCAAATTCCTTTTCCTGGCTAACCTTAAAAACTCCTCTTTGACTAACAATTGTGCTGAAAACTACTAAATAGTGGGCAAAGAAGCATCAAACCACATGGCAGAAACTAAGAATCAGAGGAATATACATATTGTGGAAGGAACTTGAAAGCATCATAGGCAAATGGAAAAACAATCGCAGTTGCTGAAAAGAGAATCTTCAATATCAGCTTTAAGATCAAATTCTGACTTGCAAGTTCCAAAATTAAAATACAACCTTTTATCTGTTAGCAAACTGACTGAAGAAATGGATTGTGCAGTAACATTCTTCTCGTATTGCATATTTTAGGACCAATATTAGAAGGATGATTGGCAGTGCTAAGGAACAAAATAGCCTCAACTATATCTCTGTAAGTGAAAATCCACCTAAGAATGAGTCTCAACAAAACATATATTCCAGTTTTATCTAACTTAGATGTAACCCTTTGGCATAAGCATCTTAATCGTCCTAGTATTTTCTACTTGAAGTCATTGTATCCACACCTTTTTTATCAATAAAGAGGATTATTCTTCCAATATGAATCATAAATTTGTCCAAAATATATTGCAAAGCCCAATCCTATGATACGCCCCGATAATGGCCGTGAATATTTTTCAAATAATCTTACCAAATACCTTGAATTCCGTTGTATTCACCATCAGAAGACGTGCTGATGTCTCAATGAAATTACATCTTAGATCTTCCAAAAGGAAACTAATACAATAGGTTGCAAACCAGCAAGCACCCCATTGGAGCATGGATTGGATGGAAAAGAAGTAAGGGGGATGACTTTCCAATTGATGAAGATATCAAATGTTAGCAGGGAAACTAATCTGTTTATCTCCCACTTGGCTTGAAATCTCCTATACATCAACGTTTGTGAGTCAATTCATGCACTCACCTACACAAAATCACCTCAATTATACGCATTCTGAGATACTTGAAAGGAACTCCCAAGTAATGGGCAGCCATTTAGGAAACATGAAAACATAGGAATCATTGGCTTTGCAAATGCAAACTCGGTTGACTTATGAAGAAAATAAGTCCAAAAAAGGTTTTTGTATGAAAATATAGGGGTATCTAGTGACTTGGAGGGGTAAGAAGAGACTAGTGGTTGCACAAAGTAGTGTTGAGGCTGAGTATAAGGCAATTTGCCTAAGAAATTTGTAAGTTAATATGATGAGAATCTTTTAAGACCTGCTCTTAGTAACTACACCTACTATCCTTTAAGTCCACTATTAACATTGTCAACGATCCAATTCATCATGATCATATGAAGCTTGTGAGAATTGATAGGCTTCTTCACAAAGGGGGACCTATATTCCATTTGCAAGATAAGAAGTAGATATTTTGAGTAAGGGCATAGAAAAAAAAAGCTTCGAATCTATCACAAGCAAGTTGAGAATGATTGACATCTATTTACCAACGTATGGGGGAATGATGAAGATCCGATAGGTCCAATGGAAAGGCATATATATGATGATTGTTTTTCTTTTTTAGAGGCAAATATCTTTGGATGAATGTAATAACTATAATTATATATCATTGAAGATATGGTATTAGAGCCGACTTCTCACAGTATGATGTAGTTTGAGGATGAACTAGGTGAAAGATGGGTTGTGACGACCAATGACTGAAAAAGGTGGGGAGTGAACGTTAGGTAATATACTGAGACAAGGGAAATACTAGGAAAAATGGCTCTTGGCAGGCTTCTAGGTCAAACGAATAGTGAGAAGAGCATAAGAACAAATTGTTTCACATTAAAAAGGAAGAGAGTTTCTGAGTTGTATAAGTAAAAAATGTAATCTCAAATTATAGAGGCACCTTTTGAGATAAAACTCTGAGGCCAATGTGAGAAACTCCACAAGTGTGCTTGAGTCAGAGCAGTCTTTGGATGGGTGACCTTCCAAGAGGTACTAAAGTCATGTGATTTTCTAAGGCTAATGTGGACAATACCTCTACCATTATTAGATGACGGGATAATATAATATGGTTAGGATATATTCCTTCCTTATATAGTTAGGACGATTAAGAACTATAAGGCATTGATACTTTATAAAATCTACCGTATCTGTATCGTATTCATATCAAATACTAACACTCTCGATATTCTACCAATACATATTCAATATGTCACGTGGCATGTCAATTTTTGGTTTAAATTAGTACTTATTCAATATTTTTAGATACTTTCTAATACTTCTAATTAAAAAAATATTAGACCAACCGATTCTTCTCATAATAAAAAATAATAAAATGGCCTATTGTTAGAATCGATGGTTCAGGATGGGAGACACACAATTAGGAAAGCAGAGAACTTCGTCTACTTTAATTAGCTTTTTCCTCGCAATCTCGCAAACGCTGCTGCTTCTTCTATCTCAGTCGACACTTTATCACAAACACCATGCATGTTGCTACTTTCATTGGATGCCAATCAAGTTATTTTTCTACCTCAGTCAAACCCATACTGCGAAAAGGATAAAACTTTGGCCTTACTTCTCGTTTTATCCATTTGTTCAGTAAGTTAGAGGCTCCTAGAGAGATGAACATGCATCTACTTTGATTAATCAATATACATAACTTCAAATCATATTAATTGTGTTATTTATTAATTATATCTCATTTGCATCAAACTAATTAAATTGTGTTAGATTTATATCGAAACTAAATCTAACTTATTGACATGCATTGAGACTCATTGACTCACTTAGATATTTAGTGGCTAGTTGGGACGTAAGATTGATCAAACTTTAAGATGCTATTCTAAATTTAATTTTTTTTAAAACTCAATAGCTATTGAAAAATGTTTTCATTTTTTTTATAATATTGTTTTTAGTACTTGTTAACACGTGGTTCCAACGCTGCATCCCTGCCGTACACGTGGCGCCTAGCTGGCGTTTGGCCTTCATTTCTTTTAACTAATCAATTTATCTGTTCTCACAGGTTAGACCTCGGTCAAACCTCGGACACGAGGGTTCAACCAAGCCTCGTCCATGATGAGCCAGGACCATCCCTGGTAACATCGTCCTCGATGTTACAAAGCGGTGCCTGTCACAATCAAGCTTGGTCCGACCGCGTCGTTCCCCATATAAGATGCTTTTCCCAAATCCACAAATCAAGGATCCGCATGCTCCAGCTATCACGGATCCCCAGAAGCAGTACCAATATTAAAAGTTAACATCCTCCTTTTGCTGCTTTTGGTCCCTCCGGCGGCCAACAAACGGCGCGAACTCAGAGCTTGTTTACCTCCTTTTTCCCTGGACAAATACCTTTGAACAGTATTCAAGCAAAAGATCCGGCATCGAGCACCCAGGAAGAGCAGAACCCCTCCTCTATCACCTCTTGTAAAACAAGAGCTTGAGAACAAGGAAAAGTTCTCTCTTTCTCCTTCTTCCTCTCTCTTCCTCTTGTAAGCTCTTTGTATTAGCCCTCACGGCTACCCTTTTCCATTAGTGAAACTTCTTCGCTGACCGCTCAGTGGACGTAGGGGATTTCTTCTCTGAATCATCTTAAATTGTTGTGTGCTCTTCTGGATGCCCCGAACTCTCTCCCTCTCTCTCTTAAGCCTCCACTAACAGGCTTACCTCTTTGCGCGCCGCCGTCTTCCGGAACTCTCTCTTTTTTGGTGTTTCTTGGGATCCCCTACATCCTACGTCAACAGTACTATTAAGAATATTTGAGAATATGAAAGTGTAATTAATTCAAGAAAATTTAAAGAATTTTTTTGAAATTCATTTCAACATATTATATATAAATTATTCTTTTTTAGTGCATAGGTGTACAAATCAGCTCTAATATTGCATCGTACTGTGGGAAATCGGCTCTGACACATTATATTATCAATGATACATTATATATGATATATATAATCAACGTATCCTAATATATCTATATTCTATTATTTTTAGATTTGTCATATCTCTGTATATGTATTATATTATATCTTTATCACTGTATGGTATCTATGCTTCATAAATTAGGAATTATCTCCTATAGGTATCTTCCACAATTTGTAAGAAAAAAATTGAATTGAATTAGCCAATTCCACAACATTTCAGCTCTCATTTCATTTTCTAACTTTTTTACTCGTTTTCTAACTCTTTAACTCATTAGTTAAGTGATTATTTTTCAACTAGCCAATTTTTTTACTAATCCAAGATGCCCCCTCTTGGGAAAGCTCTTGGGCCAATAAAACAAATGTTTAATTAACAAATAACTTCAATGATAACAACCAAGCTTTAATCTCAAACTACTTGGGGGCCAACTACATGGTTTTTTCTTCTCCATTTAGCTATATTCAAAGTAACACTCTATATGAGCATAAAAAAAAAAATCAAATGTCTTGTATGACAAACATACTAAAGTATTTTTTCCCTTCCATACCTTTAACACCATGACTTGGCCCCTCTCACCTTTCAGAGCACTTTATAAATTGACAAAGAACATAAGTAAACTACTTAAAAAGAACTTTCCCACTATATTTATTAAAGGTGCCATAACCACTTTAGTTTAAGTGCCCAACTGCCCATTCAACTAAGCATTCGCATCACAACTATATTAATTATGTGAATACTATGTGGTTGGGACACCTTAGCTGCACCATATTGAAGTATATATAGAGACTTGTTTCGGTTGAGCGTAACTTGACTATACTGTTGAAAATGTACATGGCTAGTCAAGTTGAGTCTTAATTGATATTGTAACGGCGATTGAATTGTTCCATTTATTTCCCTTTTATCAAGTCATTTTGGGTTAGTTTCTACATTCAAGGTATTCCCCAACCTCCTGCATAAATTCCTATTAAGAAAATCTACTATCACGTTTCTCTACTTTAACAGTCTTAGCTTGGTCCTATCATTAACATCATCCTTTCCAAGGTGGATTGAAATGTCTTAAATGTACCTTATTTTTGTCTTCAACAAGTATGCTCACTTTTTATGGAAATGGTGAAGTACACCAATATGATCTTAATGAGGTGCGAGTTAACACTCATTGGGATTTTATCTATGGGACACTTTTGTGTATTAACCCCCTCTAGCCAAAGAAAAGTAATGGTAAGTGATCTCAGGGAGCTTTAGAGAATGGTAGCCTTGTGTCAGTCCCAAGAAGCAAAGAGCCAACATCTTGGCGCCAAACCTTCCATCAACTAACCTCCTGGGGAAGATCAGCTCAAAGAAGGTGTTGCTAGTTATTTTATATTGAAAGATGCCTTCCTAGGAGATGCAAAGCTAAGTGTAGCAGACCTAAGGATGGTTTTGATCATCAAAAGGAGACATGATCGATATTAGGAACACACTCTTCTCTTTACCAACATTATCAATTTTGACAACATTAAAGAGGAGATAGCCTTGAACATATTTACCAGCCTCAAATAAATCTAAACAAATCATACCAAATTACCCCCAAGCAACTACCAAATTAGACCAGGACAGTCAAATTCTTTTAATTAAATCATATATGAGCTTCATGCAGATATCTCTACACCTGTTTCTTGCAATAATTTGTCTCGATCAAGATGAAGATCGCTCAAATTCCATCCAAGTAAACCAAATAATTTCAAATAAAGTCAACTAACCAGTAAATAATTGAATTCCAATATAAATTATACCTAATCAGAAAATCAATGGAAGACAGGGAACAAGATGTGTAGGTTTGTTGATATGGAATCCAAAATGGCTTCAAGTGACGTGGGAATCAAGTGAAGAGGCCTTCACAGCAGGATAATCAGCATGGGGTTGAACCAAGCTTAAGGTAGAGAGTTTCTTTTGGAGAGAAGAATGCCGCTGGATGTTCACTAATGGGCTTCTCAAGTAGGCCAATTTGATGGAGGATGGCTATGATGCAGCAAGGCAGGCAAGAAAAATCAGAAAAAACTTCCATGATAACAACGCCTGCTAGCAATTTTCACCCACAGCCCTAACTTCCTTATCCAAGATATCAACTCCTCTGAATCAAGTGACTCAACTCACAATACTTCATTTACTATTCTTACATTATCAACATATATAATTCAGAGAGTTAAAAGTATTAGATTTGACAAATCAGCTTTTAAAGAAATTGAAGAACTTTAGAAATAGAAAATGCAATTGTGGCTTGAAATCAACTTACTCAAAATCAACAAAATTCCAACTCCATAACTTCAATATAAAAGAGGTCTATATTTAGAAACCTTGTTACATTAAATTTAGAAACATGAAATTATGCAAAAAATAAAATACCAAATAGTCCTAGAACAAATAAAGAAAACCTAAATAAAATAAAATTGGCATCAATTCTCCAAGATCTCTAAACAGTCTCCAATCTCTAATTAATATTCTAATAGCCTCTGAAGAATGGCAATCAACCACATTAGACTCTAGATAAAACTCTAAACAACCAAATCTTTACCTCGTAAACTTTTCTTCTGTCATGGAGAAGGTATTGGGGCTCCAAATCATTCACCAAGAATGGCCTATAATAGGACAAAGGGGGACAAAACAAAAAAAGGGCATTTGCAGGTAAGTACCAAATTAAAAGATCAAAGAAAACATGCATTGTGAAAGACATTATGCAAGGAGATCAAAATAACAACAACAACAACAAACAATAAATACATCAAACAAAAAATAGAACCTCGTTTCCTCTCAGAATATTCATTCCCTGTAAAATAAACCTGAAGCTAGTCAAACTAAAATTGAAAGAAGGTACATGGTATCACGTAATGATCAAATAATTACATCTCTAGATGAGCTCTTCCCAAAATGATAGCCCATCATCATAAGTTAAACGCACAACATATTACTGGAGCATTTTACATTCCGTATTATCAACATGAGCCTTTTACCAACTATTTACATTGAACTTTATGAATTCTTCTTTGCCAATCGCTGGTTCTTAGTGTTCATCTCTTTAAGTCTATTCCAGCTTGAAAGGTGATCAGTAGTTGTACATTTACATATCCATATCATCTACATTCATTATTGGAGCGTATCTTTGATAGCCACTCTCACACTCTAATATAATTATTGCAGGAATTATGTACATAGCACAAACAAATACAACATAAAATTTTGAGCATACGGAATCTTGATAATCAAATATAAAAACAACTTAAATACTACAAAATTAGTACCGACACTGTCACCCATTATAAAAATAACTTAAATACCACAAATTTAACACCCACGTTTATCACATATCACTCTCTCAACAAACAACTAAATCACGAACGACTAGCTGGTTTGTATAGCCACAGACCGAGATGGCAGTGTTGGCGGGAACACCAGTGAAAGTTGCTTGCGCATGAAAGCAAAGGATTCAAGAAAAGTTTGGAAAAAGAAAACCATGTAGCGCAACACCAGGGCTAAAGTAGTCAATACCAGCACGACTTGAAGTATGTTAGCCTTTTCTTCTTGTGATAGTGAAGCATGAAGTAAGTTAGCCTTTTTTGTTTTTTTTGATAGTGAAGTATGAAGTATGTTAGCCTTAGCAAAAGTGCGACTCCTACCAACTTTATCAGCAATGAGACAAAATATCCTAAGAACTCCACGATTTCTTAAAGGTAAAGGTTTTTAAAGTACTATTGGATGAGGAGTCGATCTTCACAATGTTCTTGATTGCCTATCCCCTCCATGACTTGGACGAATAGAGAATTCATGCCATCTAGCAAAGATGTCTTAGAAGTACAAATGAACCATTACCCTACAATAATGGGGCCAATGTTGGCCATAGAAAGAATTCTATGGAGAGGGAAATGAAAGTGATAGTTGACAAAAGTGAAGCACCCACGAAAGAGCATTACTTGACACATTATAATAGCATAAGTGCCAAAACAAAATAAATTGTCGTATCTAACCATGGTGTTTATTTTATGGCATTTAATTCATTTTAGTTATTTTCTTACATTTAATTCCCTCAAGTTATGGAATATCCAAAGAAAATTAAATGATAAAATTCAATTTATGGAGAAAAATATGGCATGAAAACTTGTACATAATAGAGTGATAATGATGTGGTACAATAATAAAATTATATTGTAAAATTTAAAATCAACAAATTTAATTAGTAAATTAATTTAATTAAAGCACTAAAAGTTTTCAAAATATAATTATTATGATAAATAAATTTTAAATCTGCAAATTACATTATTTAAACTTAAAAATTAAATTGAATCGGTGATAAATTAAAATTTACAGAAAAAATTATTAGGGCTCATCGTTTAAATTTGTTGGTTTTTTCTTATGGTGGTATTAAATTTTGATGTTTACAAACACATTTAAGTTAATTGTTCCCTAACAACATTGCTCAGTTATCTTATTACAAGCTTATTACACTTTTATTAATTATAATCAAGCTGAATGAGTCCAGAGATTTATTTGTGCTTTATCAACCAACCATAGGTTGAGTTTGAATCAAGTCAATGGACAATGAAGTGATTAAACATTGAAGATCTTGTTTGTTCCCTTTATTACTATTGAAATTGTTTTTAATCTGCTTGTAGGACTAGTTTTGTGTATTAGAATAGCATGGATAATGTCTTTTAGGGGTGATCATGGATGATTAACTTATTTATAAAATAGATTCCGAACCCAAAACCGCAATCGATAATTTTTCAAAGTTAAAAATAAAAATGAACTCAATAAATCGGTTAACCAAATAATCAGTTTATTGAAAATTTGCTTCAGTTAACTAACATTTTGACTTGTAATCTACATTTTACTTTTGATAAAACATAATTTTAATTAAAGTTTTATAAAGTAATTAATATTAAATATTTAAGTAAAATTTTATAAAACATTCAAAATCTAAATAATATTTAATTAATATGATAATAATCACAATAATATATAGATAATTTTTAATAATAAAACTTTTTACTAAAATTTAAATCATGGTCCTAATTTACAACAAGACATACTTAAGCTTTAATTTATAATTAATTAAATTTATTTTAGTAATATTTATCTTGTTAAATTAAATATTATCTCGATAAATTAAATAAGTTATGCAAGGGGTTCGTCTCGGTAAATCATCGAGTTTTTAGATTCAAAAACTAAAATCGAAACCAAAAATTATCCTAAATGAAAAATGAACTCGAAACTATCAATTTAATTAATCGAATTTTTCGCTTCAGTTTTTTCAATTTTGATTAGGTTTTTGGGTTTTCAAATTTTTTTATTAGCCCTATTGAGCACTTAGATCGCGTTTGAATCGTAGCTAATTTAGTTGGTATTGAACAGGTTGGTTTTTTTTAACTCGGAAGTGGGTTAGTTTTTGCCCACTTAAACTTGAGGTTCCAGATTTCTACTCTTTGATCGATGAAGGAGCTGTTGATTAATCAAAGACAATAAATAGTTTGACCTGGTCGATTGCTTGATCGATCTCCTTATCGATCTTGGACATAGTGTTGTTTGGTGTTGCTATTTAATCAATCAAGTTGTGATCGATCACCTAATCAATCAAAGTTGTCTAAAATTATAGTTGTTGGGCTATAATGGCTAGAATCCTAATCCATCATCTGATAAATCAAGAGCTACTTTTAAGAGTTTTTTTAGCCATTATAGCCAGGGTGCTTAAAGCTTTAGCTGGTCGTTGGGCCCTCCTTTTTGACCCTTTGACTTTTTATTGCTCCCAATAACCTCATTAATCTCCCCAACACTTAAATGACAAAAAGCTAATTAATGAAGATTAATCAAAGTGATCAAAGTGACTAAGTGCTTAAATCTTCATTCATTTTTCCAACACTAAAGCTCAATCATTAGGGGAAAAAAAAGAATATTCTTTACTTACGTTACTCATTGTAATTCTTGTGCGCCGATATTCTCTCTCATTCTCTTTTGAGTTTGTAAAAAGAGGAATCCAAGCTAGGCTTAGAGAAAGAGTGAGTTTGCCCTAACTTGAAAATGATGAGGGTCTATGGAGGTTACACAAGCTTGTCCACTTTTGACCAAAGAAGTGTTCGATTATAGTGGATTGTAGATTGTGTTAGGTAGATATAGACATGAGTTTGGGCTGAACAATGTTACATCATTTGTTCATTGCAAGTGATTATTTTGGCCTGCATATCTTCATTATTTGCTTCCACTTATAATTGACTCTCTGGCCTTTCACAGTTAAGTTATTGTTGCACTAATTCTCTAGTATTAAAGTAATTAAATTTTAATTTTTTAATAGTGTTTATTCACCCCCTCTGGACACCGTACTAATCCAACAAAATTTAATATAACAGAACTAAAGTTCAAAATTAAATAAGAAATTCTCACAAAAAAATAACAGTAATTTTCACTCCATAAATTTATATTGACACAAGTAGAGCAAATCGAATGAGCTACACAAATAATATTTCATTAAAGTCGAATCAATAATTATTGGGACTCGAAAGAGTTTACACCCTGAATGGGAATACTAAAATCTACTTTTAATTGACCATGAAAGCTTGGCTGAATAACATGTTGTTATATGCAATTTCACTAATTAATTGGAGCTTCTGAAAGCAAGTAGGTGAGGGTGGGTTTGTGGGTGAATCGTGTACTGCATGGCTCATTGGCGCACATGTGAGCCTACACAAAGCTCGCGCAAGCGAGCCCACACTAGGCTCACGTGAGCGCTGTTGGGCAGCAACTCAGATGGAGGACTCGACATCATCAACAAATGTTTGGCACGAAAGGGTAGCTTACACAATAATGGATGACAAATTCTGTGTGGATGGTGGAGCTAGGGCACACCAAGGCCAAGTGATTACTGACTCGATCAGCAATCTCAAGTGGAAGAGCACGGGTAGGGCTGTAAATGAACTAAGATGAGCTGAGTAGTGTTTTGTTCATGTTCAAGCTTGTTTACCAATAGCTTGTTTGAGCTCGACTCATTTAATTTATAACATGTTCAAGATTAGTTTATGTTCGGTTCGCAAACATGCATTTAATTTGTTCGTGAATGAGCTTCTAATATGTTCGCGAATGAGCTTTTTAATGTGTTTATGAACAAGTATTTATAGTTGAGTTCATTATCAAACTATTATCAAACACATGATTTCGTTCATGAAAAGGCTCATTTCAAGGTTCATAATTTTTTTTAAATTCATCTTCCAATCTTGAAATGTCTATGGCCCTAGATGCCTTCTCCATGATCAAGTTGGAGGCATTTGCCGAATTGGAGGTGAAAGCTTGCGACACCGTATTTGTATGGAAGAAAGAGCAATAGCTCAAACACTAGTGATTTGAAGAACCAAGGTCAAAAAGGATATAGTGTGACATCCAGGTTTTTGAAATTTAATATCAATATAATGTTGTGCTCAAATATCATTTTAAGCCTACGAATAGATTATTTTATAAATTATTGGCAACTAAAAATATGATTGAAAATATATTAAAACTATTTTGGACTTAAAATAAATAAATTAAGACTTAAATGTAAGATTTTTTGATTAATTTATAAGGGAATAAAAAATGAGAGACCAAAATACAATTTTTCAAAGGTCTAAAGCGTATTATTATTTGAGACATATTAAAAAGGCATGTTTCAAGAAACCAGGGCCCAAAGATAAAAAGCCATGTTTGGTTATATGCTTGTTTTATAGTTAAATTCATGTTCACTGAAATTATTATACTACAAAATATAATGTTATAAACATGATTTCTGATTAAATTGTATGATTGAGAATTCGTAGAATAGAACACATGATTTATACTTATTATGCTGAATTAAAATCAAGTGTATGTTAAAGAGCATAATAATGTGTATTTAATAAATTATTGAGTCATTTACTAAGTTAAAAGACAAGTTATGACTTGTTAGAACAACCAAATAAAATTAATATGATATTTTAAAATTCGATAATAAATAAATAAAAAAAATTTATCGTGTTTATGTCCTGTCTATACTCGAACTGTGTGATATAGTAACCTGCCAAATTCGGAGATAATTGCCAAGATGTTTAAGCAACCTGCCAAATTTAGGGATGGTTGTATATGTGGCACTCCTCCATTTGAGAGATATAGGAGTTGCCAAGGATTTTATATACATGTGATGATAAAAAGAGATAGTTGAGACATATTTCAAGAAACCAGGGCCCAAAGATAAAATGTATAAAGTATAAAAGGTCTACAGCGTATTATTATTTGCATGTTTATTTAATATAGGCATTTATATTTATTACTGTTAATTACCATATTTATATGATATCGATGCTGTTGAAAAAGAATAATGCATATCTGCATACAAATAATTTATTTAGCAAGTTAATACCTATTGCTACTCATTCTTGGGGTCAGTGGACTGATGCCTTTATCGATAGGTACTGATGATGGAAGGGACACACAATGGGACGATGAACATTAAAGTCGGAAACTTTATATGTTTAGTTTGACCTATAGCTTTTTATATAAATTAGGATGTATGAATTAGACTTGAGACTACTGAATATGATTTGTATATAAATAAACTTATGTTTAGACATATTTTCTGTAATTCAATTTCGTATTTTAATTATGTTACTTCTGCTACTAGTTTTAAATTGTTTGGTATTATTAAAGTTATTTGATTCAATTTATGATCTTCCATACAAAATAAGTTTGTATTCGTGGTATCCTGAATCAGAGCCAGGTTTTGTCTTTCTTAAGGAAAGGCAAATCTTGGGAAAGAATAAAATGGGATCACACACTCACAGTACCTGTCAAATATGCAACAATTCAATAAATATATGTTATGTTGTGCTAACCGACCGTGATTGCAGGAGAACTATTACTGCTCAACCTTCTAGAAGTATTGAACGTCATGGAAGACAAGAAGTAATATAAAGTCAAGAAGTATTATTGAATAGAAAATAATTAGATCAAGTGGTGACTACTATAGCTGAAAGATTAGAGGTAATTTCTAAGCAACCATAGCCAGTTTAGGCTCAATATGGGGAGGCCTATATGGAAAGAGTAATAGAGCTATTTCAACGAATGAGACCTGAACATTTTGAAGGTACCACTGATCCAATGGCAACAGAAAAATGGATTGATAAAATGGAAAAAGTATTTGAAAGAATTAGATGCCCAGAGGACCGTAAAGTTTGTTTGGCTGCCACTGTTATAGACGGTATGGTAGATGATTGATGGACTGAACATCGTAAACTCTTCTTAAGTGGTAGACCTATAGAAACTATCATTTGGGAAGAATTTTTGGCAAAAAAATATGTACCAATATCAGCTCGTGATAAATTTAGAAGAGAATAAAGCCATTTGATACAATAAGATATAACAGTGGCAGAATATAAAGCAAAGTCCACTGCTCTAGCAAACTTTGCCCCTGCACTTGTGCCTAATGAAGAGGAGAAGTGTCGTCCATTTCGTAGAAGATTGCGACCTTTGATTCGAGCAGTTGTTGTACTATTTCAACATGTGGTGTATTCTAAATTAGTGAAAACAACAGCAATAGTAGAGCAGGATCAGTTGGAGGGATAAGCCAGGAAAGAAGTATTGGAAGAGCGAAAAGCTATGGCATCTAAAGTATATCAAGGACCAGCACCAAAGAGGTCTAGTTCTGGTAGGACTATTACATCTGCAAGTGCTAATGGCAGTTCTGGAAGACCAAGATGTCAAACTTGCGAAAAACTTCATGTGAGGAGTGTGTCGAGTTGATGATAGGACTTGTTACAATTGTGGTGAAGTAGGTTCTCTCTCCAAATGTACTTTTTGTTTGATTGTAGGTTAAAAAAGTTAAGAGGGATGCTTGGTAAGACATAAAAGTGACATACTAGATACTGAATTGCAGTTTACATACATAATTCAAGTATATTACTTACATAATACAAGTACATTACTTACATAATATCACAAACTTACATATATAGGCCTTGTTTGGTTAGAAGTTATTTTTTGATTAAAAAAAGAGAATATTTTATTTTATAGAGTTGATGAGAAAGAATTTTCTTTTAATATTATTTGTGTTAGATATGAAATAAAGTTGTTATGGTGCTGAATGCTGGCCTGCAAAGAAGAAACATACAAATAAAATAAATGTTGCAGAAATGAGAATGTTAAGATGGATGTGTGGATATACACGAAAGGATAGAATGAGAAATGAGTATATCCGAAAGAAAGTTGGTGTTGCACCAATTGAGGATAAACTTAGAGAAAGTCGGCTTCGATGGTTTGGACATCTAAATCGTAGGCCAATTGAAGCTCCAGTTAGAAAAATTGAGTTATTGGATTTTGCCCATGTACAAAGAGGAAGAGGGAGACCAAAGAAGACATGGCAAGAAACTATAAGGAGTGATCTTAATTACTTAAACTTAGATAAGAATTTGGTAACTGATAGAGCGCAATGGAAACAAAGGATTCATGTAGCCGACCCCACCTAGTGGGATTAAGGCTTGGTTGTTGTTGTTGTTGTTATGAAATAAAGTTGTTAAAATTTGTGATAAATTTAAAATATAAATAAAATATTAATGTGCCTTTTTTTGGATGGTTACCAAACAAGGCCTACAGTACACAAGTATAATCCAAAACAGAGCATTTTTCTTAGCATGTTTGTGTTCCTCTCCAACCTCTTTATCTTTTACTTTTAAATGATTTGGGGTGTTTAAAGAGGTACAACAAAGATAATACAGATTCAAGTTTATATTACTTGTTTAAACTGAATTTAAAGAAAAGCCCATATCAGTTCTTCATAACATTCTACATTCTTGGTTAATGAAGAATACATATGCATGTCAAGGCCACATCTTCAATTGGACTAGAAATAGGAAGTCTATCTATTGCATAGTTAATTGTCACATTCATCCTGTACCCCACATCTTTCCTACGATGACATTAGATTCCCTATGACAAGGCTCTAAAAACTTAAGACAGCTCCAGTAATAAATAGATTCAAGTCGTTCCCTGGAAAGCAAACATGCTTCGTCTAGTAACGCCAACTTTAGATTTCTGTGTTTTCTTTTTTTAAGAAAAATTTGTTAACTAAATAAAGAGATAATGTTGTTGATAACTGATATTATACAAAAGCAAATAATTGATGGATCTAATAAGTTTCACCAGTGATAACAGGAAATATATGAAAAGTTAGCAAAAATTAAAATGACCGATGAGGATTTTATCTATAGCATACAAAGAAACAAATAAATATATCTTTGTTATCTCATAATTAATGTTCTGCAGAAAGTACGCAAGAATCCTCACTTCCTTACTGCAGTATAGACCTCAGCCTTTCGGAGTGGATAGCCAGAAGAATGGAAGGCAATTAAACAATCACAAATTGGCCAGCTGAAATTTGGAAGGAAAAGAAAGTTATACAAGGGTACTTAAAAAGAATGGTAACATGATAAGCAGAATTATGTCATACAGAGGTACTTGAAAAAATTTAAACTAATAATTAGAAATTTCACTCCAAACTAATATAAGCAGAATTTTGATATAAATCAAGTCTATGAAGTAGTTTGTGTATACTCTGGTCTATGGCATGTACAGAGGTACTTAAATAGTACAGAAAATGATGACATAAATAAACTCATGCTTTACAAAACTTCTAAGTGCACAAATAGCTACTATAACGATTCTCCGTGTCCATAGCCTTGGCTGTTTTAAATCAAAGTAGATCAAGTCAGACAAGATGAAAGTTCATATTAAGTTGATAGCAAATAAATGTCAACTCTTGCTAAAAGAATCCAAATTCCACAAAGAAACTAAAATTTGAACAATTAGTCATTAAATATGCCACAGTACCAAATTAATAAATATCGAACGCTACATATTTATGATTTAGGTACAAGGTGCAAAACTACATTAAATAACTGAATATTCTATAATTAAATTCTATGAAGCACTAACACAACATAGGGATACGAGAACACAACACGATGTGACACGATAATATAGTGATTTTTCAAAACATAAAACACTGACACAGTACAATACATCAAATATAATAATAAAAATAAGTAAAGTTAAAATTCATACTTAAAAAAATACGTAAACATCAAACAAATTTGATTTTTTTAGTATAAATAACTTGTAGCAGAGAAGTATCATAAGATCAAAATGAAAACTTAAAAGGAGATGTAGTCGGCATTTAAGAGATTTGGAATGTAGATTTAGAGTTCACTTTATAAAGTGAGTAGGAAACTAAAAGAAAATACAGTTTTACTTGACAGAACAATCACTGCGAGTATGATAATAAGAGGAGGTAAGAGCTTTCAACATTAAAGATGAAAGAAGGATAGAGGTGAAGCTTGAGTTTCAAACATTTTATAATTAGTTCATTTTTGTGAGGCTCAAGGGCAGCAAGGGAACTTGGTTAGCTTAGAATTTTGACTTATATTGAGTAAAATTTTAATAATAATAATAATAAATATATTTTTTATTTTATTAAATAAAATCTTAACAATAATAAAAAAAATTAAATATTAACAAAAAAACAATGAGGGATAGAAATGTCCATAGGTTTTAATCTTATATTTAATGTTAATAAATAATAATATTAATAACAAATTTAACATTCATATAAAATATATTCAACTCTATCCTATAAATATTCTGGACATGTCTCAAAAGTTTCTTGCATGTCCTGCATCTTAGAAGCATCCTGAAAGTGTCCAAAAATATCCTATGATGTCCTGAAGTGTTCTCGCAATTTAAAAAAGTGCCCTTTAGTCTTTTAAATATTATTTTAGTCTTTTATATATTATTTTATTCTGATATCTTGTCCCCTCATATCCATGTGTCTGATACGGACACATGGTTTTTAGAATTGTGTGTTTTATAGATTAGATTGCATATTTAAATCCAATTTGACTTAAGATGTTGTAGAAAAAGTACAAAAAGATAATGCAATGAGCAAAGAGGAGATGGGAACACCAAATTGTTGTAGTTTACATGGATACGAATAGAAACTAGAATTAAAGACATTCGTTTAACAGATTGAATCATACTCTTCTACTGGATCCTCTAGAATAACTTTGTCGCCAAATAATATTATCTGCATTCAAAAGGCAATCAATGTTTACTAAAGCATCTAACAAAGTTATGAAAAAAAACTTTTCAAAAAAAATGAGGAAAAGAAAAGGAAGAAAAAGCCAACACTAAAAATACACATAAATTTACTAGAGTAAAGAAAGAAAATTGTTAATTTCCAATACATAAAAAAATTAGCATAAAATATTAGTCTCTATGTACCGGTGGATTATGACGAAAATTGATGAATGAAGTAATTTACCCCTCATTGGAATTATGTACAGAAAAATATTACCTCTAGTCCAATACAAAATGCAATTAATATCAATTTTGCTATAATAAAATATCCTCACTAATAATTTAGACAAATTCAATAATCAAGAGAAACAAGATAATATTGCATATATCTTCTAAATCTACAATTTATAAAGTCCGATTAAATTTGGTAGATCAAAACAAGCCCATATTAATAAACCATGATCTAATTCTATGAAGCACCGATACTTCGTAGAGCCTAACGTATCCGTACCGTATCCGTATCGGATACCGATACTCTCCGATACTCCACCGATACGTATCCGATACGCCACGTGGCGTATCAATTTTTATTTTTAATTTTTAAAAATCCGATACTCGCCCGATACTTGCCCGATACTTCTAATTAAAGGAAAAAATATTGAAACAATTGGTCTGGCCTACACGATAAAAAATAAAAAAATATATTATACATAAAACACAACTCACGCATGGACTCAAATAATAAGATTGGGAGATATACTGAACTCACACAATTGGGATTGCAAAATGTGAAGCAACTGTATTATCTAATTTTTCTATATCAACTATACTATCTTTCCTTCTATTAGAAACCGATCACTTTTTTTTTTACTTTAATAAAACTCATACTATGAAAATAATAGAACTTTGGTCTTTTTTATTTTGTTTATTTATTTAGTTAAGACTCAGAGAGAGGAGAGCATATATCTACTTTAACTAGATTAGTATATATGAGTTTATGTCACATTATCTATATTATTTTCAATTATATGTCGTTTGCATCGAGCTAATTAGTTTAGGTTGGATTTAAATTTAAACTGAAACTAATTTACTGATGTATATTTAATCTCTCATCTTATTTCGATAACCTGTAATAGGTTGAAAGTAATTAAATAAATTTTAAAATATTATTTTAATTTAAAATCTTTTAAACTCAATAGTTGTTGAAGGATATTTTTATTTTTTGTATTTTAATTATTTATAATNCCGTATCCTGACGTATCCGTATCCTACTTTTTTTAAGTTTGGCGTATCGTCGTATCCGTATCGCCGTATCGTACTCGTGCTTCATAATCCATGGGGAATAACAAAACATCACAAGGCACAACAAAATGTGTTAAACATGTTTTTGTCCTTTCGTCTTCAAATTATAAATAGAAGGATAAGAGGTAAGGAAGGGGATCTCTCCCCCACACTCACCAATGAGCCGGCCTTCGGCTCTCCAGTTTTTTAGCCTCCCTCTACCAAAGTTGTTCGACTCTATGCGACGACTTCAGTAGTCTAACAAGGCTTCAGGAAAGTCATCCTTTTTGTACTCATTTTCTTTTATTCCCAACTTGGAGACCCCTAAGCCTTCTAAACTATTTATTCAATTAATGGATTTAAACTGCCAAAATAGCATCATGGTTTTTCCCTCAAGCACTGATGTTTCCACGTAAAAATAGTTGGCCTTATCTCGTTTCTTTGATTACCTTTATTACGCATCATTTTATACCTTGTTGGTTTATTTTTTGCATCAATAATATATGACAAATATTTTCTAACCCCTTGAGAGATACACACTTTTTTCCAAATATTTTAAAACTATTAAACAAACAACACAATAACATAATTAAACATATTCATTCAAATATTTCAAAACTACTAAAAAAATAACACAACAACATAATTAAACATATTCATTCATAAATTAATCATAATTAATTAGTATTAACAATAATATGGACAAGTTTTAACAGCTAAAAAACAAAACAAAGGACCAATATAAAATTAAAGGATAATCGCTAATAAAATAGAAAAGAATATAATAAGCATCTCTTTATCAAGATATTCCATATTTTGCCTCAAGAAAACTACAAAGTCTACTAACATTGCCATAAAATAACATGGGTAACTATTTCAACACTGGTCTTATTTAGTTAGAGTATAATTTTAATATGTTATAAGTTTTTTTAGATAGAGAGAGAAAGAAAATTATTTTATTATTATAAAATGAAATAAATATTGTCATTGAGGATTATGTTGTATATAAAATAAAATTAATTTTTTTATTAAAATATGTGTTTGATGTGAAACAAAATTAATTTTTAAAGTTGAAATTCATCTAGGATACAACAACAACAACAATAACCAAGCCTTAATCATACTAGGAGAGGTCGGTTATATGAATTCTTTGTTTCCATTGAGCTCTATCAATTAACAAATTCTTATCTAGATCTAAGTAAATAAAATCACTCCTTATAGTTTCTTGTTATATCTTTTTTGGTCTTCCTCTTCCTCTTTGTACATTGACAAAATCCAATGACTCAATTTTTCTAACTAAAACTTCAATCGACCTACGATTTACATGTCCAAAATATTTAAAATAAAATTAATTTTTTAGTTCAAAAAAAAATTGATATTTAATTATTGTGTATGATGTGTAATAAATATAAAATATTAATAAAAGTATTTTTTGAGAAGTTTGAGAGGATTTTAGGCTCCAACCACTCAGGCCTTGTTTGTCTACGAGTTTAAATTTAACCTGATTTAATTTTAATCAGGCATATCACATCACACATAAAATTTAATATTAAAAATTAAATTTATTTCACATCCTACACATATTACTAAAATAATAACTAACTTATATCACATCCCTCACATATTCCAACACAATAACTAACTTTATATCACATCCCTCACATATTCCAACATAATAACTAACTTAATTTCACATCATTCACAACTTTCAATAAAAAAATATCTCTATCTAAATTTAATTTTAACCTTCTTAAATTTAACTTTACAAACAAACACACCAAGGGTTAAATATATCAAGACTCTGTCATCGATCTTCCAGATCCGTCAACACCATTTTATTCAATTGAACATATATCAATATTCCATAAAGGACCATAGAACAATCACCAGCTTTACGACGCTAATCTAAGGGCCCGTTTGACAGTGGATTCAGATTTAAAATAAATAGAATTAGATTCAAAATTTGAAACGGCTTCAGATAAGTGAAGTAGTTTCAAATTTAAACTTCGTTTGGATAAAAAGTAGCTTGAAATTAATTTTAAATCTACTTTATTTTTTTTTTTGGATAAATATTAATTTAGAAATCACTTCATCTCACAATAAAATCTCAAAAATAATAAAAATACATAAAATTTATAATAAAAGTAAATAAAAAAATATTTATTCAAAATTTAATAATTTATTTAAATATTATTAATTTAAAATTCTCACAAGGATATATATCAAAATTTGAGATATTTAAAGGAAGTGGTTATGAGTCAAAAGATGATTTGTTATTATTCTTTAAATTTTGAATTTATCAAATTTAATTATCCTTTAATTTTAGTATTGAGAGAAATACTAAATTTATCCCCAGATAAGTTTTTCTAAAAATTTGGAAAAAAAGAAGAAGTGATCGCGAGTCTGAAACCACGTTTTCAATGGTTTTAGCGTCGTGGCCTCGATGCCGTTTCATGCTTCTAAAACGGATTCAGATTTATAAGATGAATCAGAATTTGACTAATTAATTTTATTAAATCGACTTTGTACCGCTTGAAGTGGTCAATCAAATTGGCCCTAAAAGATAAAGAATCAACAAACTAACCTCGAATTCACCAAACGCCTGCAGCCTCTCCAGAATCTGTCCCATCGGCGCAGAGACCACCTACGAGAAATCGAAAACAAATCAACACAACCATCGACAAGGCACAACCGAGGCATACCACTTTGTTCCACGCCGATTCCAATCCGACAAAGCAACCAAAGCCAACATCATTCACAGACATTCGTTATTCAAAAATGCGAGCGAAGTAAGGAAGAAATTAAACCTCTGGTCCGCATTTCACCTTCTTTTCCATTACGCAGACGCCGATCTTCACCTTCCCCGACTCCGCTGCGCGATTCTCAGCCATAGCTATCCCCGCCCAATCTCTCTCTCTCTCTCTCTCTCTCTCTCTCTCTCTCTCTCTCTCTCTCTCTGAATCGCCAGATCGGAGATCGGTAGCAAGCAAATATTCCAAGAACCCTCCCTTTTCTATCCTCCCCTCGTCTCCCTCACGAGATCCGTATCCCGCCAATGGAACTGCCACCCAACCACGCCGAACTGAATTTATAGCCAAAATTAAATGCCGAATAACACAAATTATAAATAAATGCAAATGGCAAGCTGGCAATCAGGATGTTTTGAAACTCAAAACTCACCTAATGAGAAAAACATTTTTTAAAAAAAAACTCAATTTCTCAACCACACTTATCTCAATATTTTATATTTATTTTATTATATATAAATTAAAATGTTTTTTTAAAAATTACTTTATTTTTATATAAATTTAAATTTTAAAATTTAATTTATCTCACATTTTATATATACTTTAATAAAATAAGTCAATTTTATTTAACATCTTACATAATTTTTAATAATAAAATAATTTTATTTCAAAATTAATTTCTTTGTCTTTCCATTTAAAAAAAAAAGTAACATTTTCAAAATATACTTAAATCAAATAGCTCATAGTTGATTTAATATCTATGTATTTATAATTAGATTGTCTCAATATATATTTAATACAATATATTTATATAAATATATTGCATAATATATATATATATATATATATATATATATATTTTAATAAATATATATAATATATATTATATATAAATTAAATATTAAAATTTTAAAAAATTAAAACTAAACTTAATTTAACTTAAAAATGACTCAAAATTCAATTAATTTTAGTCGACTTGAACTTAAAATTTAAAAATTTTGAGTTTTAGTTGAATCAAACTTTCAAACTTGTTATCAGGCTACTGGATAAATTATATACAGGTCTGTAATATAGAGACATCATTGTACAATGGTTCTTTTTTTGGAAAAAAACAATGATTCCCAATTTTTGGAAATATAAAAGTTAGGAAACAATTTAAAATACCTAGCATAAATTTTTAAGCTGTTTAAACTTTTGAAATAACTTATATTTTAAGATGCTTTTTAAATATGTTATATTTTAATCATCTTATAGAATTTTTTAACTTCTAAAATGCTTAAACAATTTAAGGAATTTAAATAAACTTTATACATAAATTACATTTGATTTAAAATTTTACATTACATGAATACAACTAAACCATTTGTGGATGTTTTAAATCTAAGAAATTTCAGTTTAAGTTGTTGAATTTGCCTGTTGGCATGCAAACTTGCAAGATTAAAGATAGAAATATTCTAACTTTTTGAACCTACGTATAATGAAGTCTCATGTTCGGGACCTGGATGCAATTTGTTTTTTGTTTATTATTTGTTTGATTTTTTGGGTCGGATGGGAGAGAGAAAGGAGTGGGTGGGGATGGCGTGGTGGTGAGAATATCGTCAGGAGGTTCATGTGCTCTCCCTACAAAAAGTCCACATGAAGTGAGTTGGGGCCCACTGGATTCAAAGAAGAAATTTTTACATACAGAACATAAAATTTACACAAAAATATGTATTTCATCATCAATTCATAAATATTACCACTATCACATCATATTTATTTAAATATTTTATATTTCATATATTTTACAGAGCCATTATAATGGTCAATCAGAGCCGATAAATGAATATGATGTGATAGTGATAATATTTACGAATTGATGATGAAATGTGTAATTTTATATAAATTTTATGTCCTGTATGTAAAAATCCCTTCAAAGAATTACGCCTCGGTCCAGCCATGGCTCTTTTATTAACAAATATTTTAAATTCAAAATTTGCTTAATTTTTGAATAGTTTGAAATCTTATCTCAAGTTGATCCTAAATGGTTTAAAATATTATCCAAATTAACTCAAAATTAAATGCATAAATTTAATTTGAGTCAATTTGCTCGAATAGGTTATGGACCTAACAACTTATCATGATTAATTCGAGCCTTGTCAAGTTGAATTTGCGGTAAACTTTAGGCACAAAACTCGGAAAAAATAAAGTGTAAAAATTTTGTAGCTACATTTTAAAATCATAAAATTTATTAGATCAAAAAGGGTCTATAATTTGTGAGAGTGCTACAAAAATTAATTAATCAAAAATGCTTATTTATAATTTTCAAATAATGCAATAATGTGTGGTATTCAATTCATATTTCATCTTACTTAAAAGCCGAGCCAATACATGACTCACCCTTAGTTTACCATCTCTCAAATGATTCAAATTAAAAACTTTAAGAGTTTAAGTGCAACAAATTCTAGATAAATAAGACTAAATATTATTTAGATTCTAAAAAAATGTAATATAAAGTAGTTCACAATTTTAAAAAATTTTCATTTAAGTCTCAATTTTTTGAAACTATTTTCAATTGAATCCTTAATTATGATATAAAATTTTCAATAATATTCCGTTACCAACAAAATCAAATTCATTTTTAAATTAAATTTTTAATTATGAAAAAAACTGATATGCCCTCCTATCTCACGCAAAAACTTATTAGCCGCTTGTGAGCGCATAACATCACAATGCCTATGCTGGTCTCCCACTCCCGTGCGATGTTTGAGTAGATTGCACACTCACGCATGGCGCATAAACAAGCCAAACATAAAGCGATCATGCACAGATATATGCAGCCATGCACCGACTAATAAGAGAGAGAAAAAAAAGATAAAATGATAATTTTAATTTCTTTTTCTATTAAACCTTTTAATGAAATGACTTAAAATAAAATATTTTAAAAGTTAGAATTCCATTTAAACGATTTTGAAATAGTGAATCGTGATATTACTTCTAACCATCCGGATGATGTTTACCATATAATTTATCCTAAAACTTAAGATAAAAAATAATCCAAGTAGCAAATTAATAAGACCATGCAGACTTGCTCATTGAGGACATCAATAATGAAAAGTCCTTTTATCTTTATAATCTTTATATATATATTATAATATTCAAAAAAAAATTAATATTGATTTTCTCGATAAATATAATCAAAATACTATATCAATACTGATAAAAATTATCAATAATTATAAATCACATATTTCAATGCCTCCAAAAATGACTAAAAAGGGCTCAACTGCCCACCAAAAAAATCATGAATAGCGTGGGGGTGGGAAGAGGAAAAAAGAAAATTAAAAACCTAACCATCCTCATTTTAGCCTTTTTAGGGCTCATTAGGCTCATGAAAAAAAAAGAGAGAGATTTCAAACAAAGAACAGAAGAAAGAGAAGAAATGTAACCAAAGCGTGTAAGTCTTCATACAATAAATTAACTTTATTACATATTATATATAAAAGTAAATTATACCCAAATTTCTATATTTAAAGCTTAATAATGCACAAATTCATATTATAACATCAAGATCTTTGAATTTTAATAAATTATTAAATAAATCCTTTTTTATTATTAATTTTTTTTTAAATTAACATTACACCCTCCCCCTCTCTCTCCTCCCGATCCCACGGCGTGTGTGACCCACCGGCGGCCGCGGCCTCGTGCATGTGCGGGGATCATAAGAAGAGAGAGAGGCCTCTTTCTCTCCTCTCGATCCCCACGCATGCGTGAGTCGGCCTCTCTCTCCTCCCGATCCCCATGCACGCTCGAGTCGGCCTCTCTCTATCTCCTGCCGATCTTCGTGCAAGCACGAGGCCGCAACGTCGCTTACCCACAGGCAGCCGCACGGCCTCGCGCGTGCGCAGGAATCGGGAGGAGAGAGAGAGAGGAGGAAAAATATAATAGTAATTTTAAAAAAAAAATTATAATAAAAAAATAAAAAAAGGCCCATTTGATAATTTATTAAAACTTAGGGAACTCGATATTATAATTTTAAAAATTTGAATCTATGTGTTATTAAGCTTTAAATTCAAAAACCTGAATGTAATTTATCATATATATAATGAAGGCATATAAATCAGATGGGCCACTGAGAAAGAACAAAGAACAAAAAAAACAATATTTTTTATATGATTTTTTTAATGATTGACCTACGTTCATGACTTCAATCGAATGATATAATAATATGGAAAAACGTTGAAATTTAACAATATAATTCAATATCTAGCGGATGCATTTCCATTAAGCATTAAAGTGCAAAAACAAAAAAAAAATGCTGCAAAGCAAATAAACTAGAATTAGCCAAACAGAAGCAAAAAACATTTGCATCAAGGGAGCATGTGATTCAACGTTATTGTGACATTAAATTAAATTAATTTTTTAGTTTGATGTCATGTAAATAATATTATACAAATTATAAAAATATCACGCTAAAATAACATCTAAATGTCACTTAAAATAAAAAGAGATAAAATTAGATTGATTTTTTATTGTCCTCTAATAATAAAATGATAATTTAGAGATAACAAAGATAACTAGATAACATGGAAATTTAGAAAATACGAACATGATGCTCTTTAAATATCTGTTTGAGTGCAAAATTGCGAATAAAAGTCCACAAACACGGCAACTGAATTTGAGAAAATATTCAAATCAAACAGCAATACATGATTATATAGAAAACTTACAATTAACTTAAAGATTCCATCAACATACAAATTTGTATAAACTATTTGAGGTCAAAAAGAAACAAGTCATGAGCAAATAAAGCAGAATTTAGAAAGAGAATCAGAAAGAGATAAGAAAAAGAAACACACCTTTGCAATAGCAATCTGTGCTAACCAATCATCCACAATCTATGTTCATAATCCATGGAGGCATAGGAGTGCGAACAATTCATCAAGATCAGCATTCTCATCCACTCCATGAAAATTTTAGCAGTAATATGACAGCATCAGTTTCAACTAATTGCCACATTGCTCATTGACAATGATTGATCCTTCATGAGATTGATGCATAGGCTTTTAAACCTCTCTCGCGAGTACTGGCGTGATGCTTGTCTCCAATCTGTGCCAGCTTTCATCATGTCTACAAACTCTTTGTAGCTGATTCGACCATCCTATGATCATTCAGCAACAATTATTATATGAATATATCAAACCCATTTCACTGTAATTGAGGTCACATTCAAGTTATGCATAAAATTATTGAATGATACCATGTGAAACACCCAAATTGTCCTACAATAAACAATCAATTCCCAGTATTTATATTTTACACCATATTGAATGTGACACTATAGCTTGTCCACCTTCTTATTACCATAACATGAACTGTGTTGGTGGCAAAAGTGATGGAAGTCCGAGAAGCAAGATTTTCAATAACAGCCTACGAAGTCAAAGAAATGCCTTCTTTGACATGCGGTCTTCAAATGAGTTTAGCCTACTGCCTTCACTGTCAAGTCTGTAGGCACGGTTCACAATGGAAACTCTTCTTCTAGGAACTTTATTGTTATGAATGCATACAGCAAAAATAGATACAATAGCACTTTGCTATATATGGGAATCCCAAGCTTCAGAAGAGAAGCCCATTCACCAAACTTGACAGCATCCCTCACAAAAACTAGTTAATTACAAAGCTTTTACTTCTCAAGAACATTCTTTGGAGGATTATAGTGTTCTCCAATGAGACCTAGACTAGAACAAGATGGATTATTATAAGAAAGAATTAAAAAAACACACCATGCAACTCCCGCAGTTCTTAGCTGATCTTCTTCTTTTACTTATGGTTCATCTTCCCATCAAATTAACTGCAAAATCAAATTTACTGGGCTTTATTGAACTTTAGTTTTCTCTAAACTCTGCAAGGAGATCAAATTGCATACATACATACATAAGACAAACACTTTACATATATTGTACGACCGCTCACACATCATACCTGTATCACATGTGGTATCAGAGTAGGATATTTACGACTTTTAAGTCGTAACTGATCAAGTCAATAGAAGTGATTAGTTAAGTTTTATTGAATATTTAAGCAATATATATATAACTTTTTTTTGACTTTGACCATGCCAACTTAGAGTGGGTTATCCTACCAAAGTAGGTTGACCGAACAGGAGTGTGACACACTTTTCTTACAAATAAAATAGCAACTTGAGGAGTTACCGGCAAGAGTAAGTGCTATTGAAGTCACCATTACTGTGTAACGATCCTCATCAAATCAAATAAAAGCTAACATCGATGAAATAGGATTAGAAGAAGGAACTCATGTGCATGTAAATGCTTCAGCTGAATATAGCGTTGAAGCAGTAGTTGATGAAGATAACCACCTATTCCCACGCTCGGAAAATAAATGTCGTATTAATTTTCAGCGGCCTGAAAATCATCGAATGAGTGACCTACCATCTAAGGATGAACCTCACATTGGACCATACTGATATGATGACCCATATATGAGGGGACTTAATCCCTATCTCACAAAACAACCACGTTCCCCACTCCCGCTACATCAACCACTTAGGGATCTTTACTATGACCACCCTATACCACATAGGAACAATTACGAAGCAGACCACTATCGACGACCTTCAGATGAAGATGATATCACTCGAAAAAGTAAAAATCGATCCCCCCACCTTTGATGGTCGTGCGGACGTAAAGGTATTCATGGATTGGCTCATTAACATAGACCATTACTTTAGATGGGTATCTATATTAGATGAGCGACAAGTTAGGTTTGCTTACATGAAACTCATGGGTCACGCTAAAATATTTTGGATCAATCATAAGAGATAACTGTAGAGAATGGGTCAACTTTTAGTTGAGTCTTGGGATGAAATGAAAGAAATATTAAAATTAAAATATCTCCCTTTGACTTATCATACTCAGCTCCTTGACGAGTTTACAACCCTTCGACAAGGAAGTTGTTATATCATCAATTATATGAATCAATTCGACAAACTAAAAATTTGTTGTGATCTCGTCGAAGACTCAAGCTTGACTATCGCCCGATTCAGAGCAGGTCTTCGCCAAAATATTCGACGGGAGATACTCGTGACGTCTTCACTATAGAAAAAGTTTTCCAACTTGCATTACAATTAGAATAGTATTTAAAAACACTGCAATTTTGAAAACCTTTCATCTCTTCTAGAGATGCATTTAGACGAATCATATCTCAAAACAACAACATTCCTCACCAAGGGGACCAATTAAGTATCTCCGACGTAAAAGGTAAAAGCATCTTTACGACTTCAAGCTCCAAGGCTGCACATGGGACTTGCTTTACATGTGACAAGACTGGGCATTATGCAACTCTTGCCCCAAGAGGAGTTTACTTATTGATGGTATCATCGAGGAAGAAGCCGCAGACGATGGTGAAAATACCATTATAGGATGAACCCAACTGAACATGCTGAGCTTCAACGATAAGTTCAAGACCTGCTTAAAAAGGGATTTATTCGAGACGGTTTATCTCCTTACGCAGTACCCACTCTTCTTGCACCTAAGAAAGATGGTAGTTGGCGCATTTGTGTGGATTCTCAAGCCATCAATAAAATCACAAACAAATATCGTTTTCCAACTCCTCAATTGGATGACATGCTTGATACGATGGTTGGAGCTGTGATATTCTCAAAAATTGATTTATGAAGTGGGTATCACCGGATCCAAATTCAAGAAGGCGATGAATAAAAGACCACATTTAAAACAAAAGACGGTCTTTACGAATGGTTAGTCATACCTTTCGGCCTATCTAATGCACCTAGCACCTTTATGCGAGTAATGACGCAGGTGCTTAAACCATTTATTGGAAACTTTCTCATTACCTATTTTGATGACATTTTAATTTATAGTCGTTCCCAAAGTAATCACTTAGACCACTCACGGCAATTCCCCACCGTTCTCCGTCGTGAAAAGCTGTTTGTGAATCTAAAAAAATGCATGTTCATGACACAATAAGTTATTTTTCTCAAATTTATCGTATCTAGTGAGGGTGTATCAGCGGACCCGACTAAAATACAAGCCATTCGAGATTGGCCGATGCCAACAAATATTCATGATATCCGGAGTTTTCACAAATTAGCCACTTTTTATAAAAGGTTCATCCACGAATTCAGCACCATCATGGCCCCAATAACACATTGTCTAAATAAAGGGGAGGTCCATTGGACTATCGCCGCAACTCAAGCATTCCAAGAGATCAAGGATCACCTAACCAAGGCTCCTGTTCTCCATTTACCTGATTTCAGTTAGGCTTTTGAGGTTACATGTGACGCCTCAGGCATAGGCATAGGAGGAGTACGTAATCAAGAAGACTATCCCGTGGTCTACTTTAGTGAAAAGTTAAATGAGGCCTGACAACATTATTCAACCTATAATAATGAATTTTATGCGATGGTATAAGCTTTACGCTACTGGCGTCATTATCTCCTCCCTCACGAATTTGTTTTATATTCCGACCTCCAAGCACTCAAATATTTGAATTCCTAAAAAAAGTAGAGTACTAGACATGCTAAGTAGGAAGCTTTTCTGCAAGAAAACATGTTTGTTCTTAAGCATCGAGCTAGTGTTGAGAACAAACTCGTAGATGCTCTCAGTAGAGTGTCATTGATTTTAACTGCAATGCAAGTCAAGGTCATGGGTTTGCCTCATTTAAATCAGACTATCTTAGATGGGGTGATTTGGGAAGTATATTTATACAACTGACTTGTGACCCAACAAGTACTAATTCTGATTATCTATTGCGAGAGGTTTACCTCTTTAAAGGGACTAGGCTCTGCGTTCCTGATTCATCCCTCCGAGATTTCCTTATGAAGGAACTACACTTAGGAGGAGCATCTGAATACTTCAGGAGGAACAAGACCCTCGCATTGGCTGAGGATTGGTATTATTGGCCTAAAATGGGAAAGAACATTGCTCAAATTGTTTCCCATTATTGTATTTGCCAAATGGCCAAGGGAGGAAAAATAACACTGGCTTATACACTCCTCTACCTATTCCTGAGCGACTTTGGGAAGATTTAAGTATGGACTTTGTCCTAGGACTGCCTGGCACCGCTCGAAGGCATGGCTCGATCTTTGTTATTGTGGATCTGTTTTCAAAAATGGCTCACTTTATTCCTTGTTTTAAAACGTCTGATATCTCGCACGTGACAACGCTCTTTGTCAATGAAGTCCGACTCCATGGCCTACCAAAGAATATGTTATCTGACCGCGATACCGGTTCATGAGCTATTTTTGAAAAACACTACGGAAAAAGCTAAGAATGGACTTATACCTATTGCGTTGCCATGTCAGAGAAAATCTGTTAACATGGTACTTAATCCTACCCATCACCGAATTCACATATAACAACTCTGTGAACTGATCGATAGGTATAAGTTCATTCCAAATTGTCACTGGTTATAACCCTAGGTTACCCATAGACTTGGTTGACCTCCCTCCTGCCTACAGAAGCAGAGAACTAACATCTCATTTTGCATAGCATATTCATGATCTCTATGCAGAAGTTTGTAGAAAACTAGCTATAAGTAATGATAAAATTAAAGCTCAAGTTGATTAACATAAGAAATTTGTAGAGTATACAAAGGGTGATAAAGTTATGGTAAGAATACATCCTGATCGGCTTCCTCCGGGAACCAACAAAAAACTAACACTACGAAAATGGGGTCTTTTCAGGGTAATTCGTCGGGTGAATGAAACATACGAGGTGGATCTCCCATTAGATACTAACATTAGCCCTATATTTAATGTAGCTAATTTAACATTGTACACAGAGCCACTATTTCACCACCTCCTCAAACATTAGCAACTCCTCCTACTTTCCTTTCTACTACCCAAGATAATACGAGTCGCGGTTTAGTCCCTAGCAACTCAAGCCCCCAGTTTGGCACACCTACAAGTCCTACTCCGACAGCGTTGCCACTACGTTCGCCACTACCGCGCCGCATTGCCAGATACATCATCCCCAAGGCCATATTAAACGAGCAAGATATTACAAGTACTAATGACATTTTTTTGCAGGTATTTGGTCAAGTGGCGGGGTCTCTCACCAGTCGATGATTCGTGGATTACGCTCCCGGCTTACAGCAGCTTTACCCTGACTTTTGCAGACTTACCGGCACCAACACTCAACGGAGTTGAGTTCTTCAAAAGCGAGGAGTGCTGATGCATAGCATTCTCAATATTATTCGCACTAATAAAAACAAAAGTATTAATCAGGATTCCTACATAGAATGCTAATTATGTATTTTCGTATATTATATAAAATTCTCTCGTTTTGCATGCTAAAAACAGAGAGAGAAAAGAAGAAAAAAGAAAGAAAATTGTAAAAAAAATAAATGATAAAAAAGAAGAAAAGGAGAATGGGGGTGGCGCGGGACGGTTGACTCACGCTGACCCGCGACAACTACGAGGCCCGGCGCGTGACCCACGCTGCGGGCCTAGGCCTGGCGGCTCATTTTGCCGCCTGCCCTGTTTTACTCCGGGTTTTCCGCCAGTTAACCCGCGAGTTTGACCACCAACGACCTTCCTCTCCACTTTTATAAATAAAATTTTCGGAGGCCATTTTAGGAGATCCAGAAGTTTAATTTCAGTAATTGTTTTGAGCGTTGAGCTCCTGCCGTTATGGAGAATATTTCTGGCAGCACCCCAACGCCAAGGAAGGACTCGAGGCATCCGAGCTTGAGGAAACAATTGAAGAACTAACCGTCGACTCGTCATCCCATATCTCTATACTATTTTCTATACCTTATTTTATTCTGTTTGTAATCAATCATCTTCTTTACTCATATTTTCTTACATCAAGTTTGTAATTTTTATTTTATATTTTTCTTCTTTTTGTATTACCACAACTCGCCAAATATTCATCGTGGTGTGCTTTTTTTGTTGTTCATATTTTTATGCTATTGTTACTTTATTAAATCGACTACATACACTCGGTAGACTACATTGTGCATATTTTCTACATTTGTCAATTTCATGTGGAATTCTATTTTCATGCACGTAGTATTCTTGTGTATGTAATTTACAATAGCATTATCACTATGAAACTCATCAAATTAACTTTAAAATCAACTTTACTTGACTTTATCGAGCTTGTGTTAATTTTTTTTTAACTCTGTAAGAAGATCAAATTGCATATATACATAAGACAAGCACTTTACGTATATTGTACAACTGCTCACACGTCATACCTACATCACCTCATTTAGTTTGTGATAATTACTTGTTGGTTTGTACCTAATCATGACTATTTTTCACCTTCACCTTGAAGTTCGGGTTGCATCATGCACATCTCTTCGACTTATTCCTCATGTGCAAGGTTGTATTAACATCTAACTACTCAACTTCCAAGTTGAAGAACACATTTAGGCTTAACATTGTGTGGATTGATATCATGTTCACCGCCTATGAAAAGATCTCTTCAAAGTCAATCCCCTTGCTCCTGCTTGAAGATTTTCACAACCAGTCTTGCCTTGTACCTTGGCAACAAGTTCTCTGTCTTAACCTGGAAGGCCAAAAATTCTTAAGAGCTTTTCTCCTAGCTTGACCAACTCGCAAGTATGACTGCATAGGGAATCAATCTCCTCCTGCTCAGCTTTACGCCATTGGTCAGCATCCTTGCTCGCCAGTGCTTCTTCGATGCATTCATGATCACCTGCATTAATAAGATCACATACTAGTCAATTGAATACCATGTCAAAGGTCGCCTCTGCCTCAGAGATCTCTGGAGTCCTTTAACTTGTTGGTTTGACACAGTGTTCGACTTGACTTTGATGCTTTCCTAATTCTAGACTTTTACGTCGACGTGAGATGTAGTTGGTTTTTCATCATCTTTATCTTCAAAGAAAGGACCAAATGGAGGTCGCTCTCCTTTGTTCACATCTTCGAAAACCTAATTTTAGAAGAAGACAACATTCGGCTGCTTATGATCTTGTTATCCTGCAACACCAATAGATTGTATCACGTAACATAGAGGCACCCAGCACTCGTGTATCGTGGCATCGAGTTTCGCCCTCTCATCCTTTTGGCAAGAGTGAATACCTTGCAGCTAAACACCTTTAGGTACTTCAGAGATACCTCCTTGCCTCTCCAAGCTTCTCTAGTAGCTCAGTCGCTAATACTGCACTGAACAAGCGGTTGATAAGTCGATTGATGTCATCAAAGCCTCTAGTAAAAAAGACTTTAGCAATTTGGCATGAGACAACATACATATAACTCTCTCAATCAGAGTGTGATTCATCCTTTTAGCCACAATGCTTTGCGAGGACTTCGACATTATTTGCTCATGTCAAATACCATGTTGTCAAAAACTAGTTGTCAAATAACTTGCAGTATTGGCTTTCATTTTCTGTAAGGATGCGCTTGAAGACCTCAATCATCACATGAAACTCCTTAAAGGTTTCATACACCTGGCTTTTCGACTTCAGGGGATAAGCTCAGGCCTTCCTCAAAAGGACAGAGGCTTCAAACAACTAACACTTTATTGAGATTACTATTGCACACACTGGAGTCTTGTCGATGTTGCTATCAAAGTGTTGATCGTCTTTATGTTGCTCCTCTTTACTCCTTATGTATCAAGAGAATATGAAAACAATTTCTCCTTTGGAACGACAAGAATGACCATGCACATCGTTGTCCTACATAGTTGCTCCACGTAATGGTCTGACATGAGGTTGATAAGGCCACTCTATAACCGTCTATAGAATCTTCAATTGTTCTAGAACAAATGTTCAATTCTCCAAAAAATTATTCTTCTCAAATAATTCATGAACGAGTAGCTCCTTTAGTTCAAAAACCTCTATTTGATGACCATCTTCTTCGAGTTGTCCTCATTCGAGAACAACATTCATCAAAGGCTTACTTCTTTGGATCTAACCTCATTCGAGGCTCACCATCTTTGAAGAACATTCTTCTGTTTGCCAATGAAACAAACTCTTTTCTTTGACAATAATTCTTTATTTTTACATTTTACTCTAACAAATGATTAATGATCAAGTTATCAGAAAGAGGGAAAGGTTTAGATATCTTGGATCGTTCACACAAAATAGTGATAAAATAGATGGTAATGTTACTAGTAGGATCCAAGCAGGATGGATAAAGTAGACAAATGCATCTGGAATATTATGTGGTAAAAAAATTTCACTCAGACTTAAACGTAAATTTTATAGAACAGTCATAAGGCCAGCAATGTTATATAGTGATGAATGTTGGCCTACAAAACAAAAATATACAAATAAGATAAGTATTTTAGAAATAAGGATGCTAAGATAAATGAGAGGGTATACGCAAATAAATAAAATAAGAAATAAGTATATCCACAAAAAAGTTGTAGTAGCCTCAATTGATGATAAGCTTAGAGAGAGTTGACTTCGATGATTTGGACATATAAATCGTAGGTTGATAGAAGCTCCAGTAAGAAAATTTGAATTTTTGGATTTTGCACATATAAAAAGAGAAAAAGAAAGGCCAAAAAAGACATAACAAGAAACTATAAGAAATGATTCGACATATTTGAAGCTAGATAAATATTTGTTATTTAATAGAGTGTAATGAAAACAAATAATTCATGTAGCCGACCACACTTAGTGGGATAAAAGCTTGGTTTGTTGTTGTTGTTGTACCCTGATAAATAACATTCTCGAAAAGCTCCTTCCTTCGAGACTAACTTTGCTCAAGGAACATCCTCAAGATTCCATTTTCAACAAGTCATCTCTTGTCGGGACCTCATCTCGAACTTGTCCTCTTTACTTTCTCATAAAGAGGGAAACAAAACCCTAACACTCAGAATACTACAAATCTCTATATTAATGAAAAAAGGGGATAATCATACAGAGTATGGCCAAAAATAAATTTTTGCATCCACTTGAGGGAGCCAACTACAAATGTTGAGAATTAGCCATTTAATAAGTAAATAAGACAATTTAACTTATTAAATGTTTAACTGCGCCCTAAAAAATTAGAGCTAGGAAATAGCCAGTGCCAAAACAAAATTTTCATGACCCAATGAAAATCTTTCTGATTGCGAATTCCAGTTATCCTACTTTTCATGGGTTTAACCACAAAACATTTAATAATAAAAAAAAAAACTCAAAACAAAACTGGAATAAGCATTTGTTTCAAGAAACCTGATTTTTCAGCTTAGAACAAATTTCTGAAGATTATGCACCTTATCAATATCGACATCTCGCAGAATATCTTGTAGGACTTCATCATCCATCTCTTCATAATCATAATCTAAGGCTTCTCTGAGTTCATGAATTTCAATGTAGCCACTACCATTTTTGTCGAAGAATGTAAAGGCTTTCTTAAGATGTGCATGATTTTCTAGTCTCTGCAAGTGAATTGTTACTGCAACAAACTCTCCATAATCTAGTACACCATTTCTATCAACATCAGCCTGTACAGAATTATCTCCAGTTGATTACATAATAATGAAGTTATTCACAATTTATGAGGACGGGATTACATATTTCAATCAGAGAGCAAATTATTATCATCATTATTATCACTGGACATATCTCAATTACGTTTTCCAGCTTTATAGAATTTTAGCCATTATTCTCTTTAGTTCTGCATATATTGTTCGTTTACTTTATAAATTATTTTGGGTAGTCTCTAACAAAATTATTTTTGTTAGAGAAACCTTTCTCAGAATTTCTTCTGGAATAATTTTATCTTTCCACTTATAAGTCCAATTTTAGATTTCTTGTACGTCCTCCATCCATGCAGAATATGTGTAGGAAAACTCAGAAAGTCCAAAACCATACAAACCATGGGATAAGTTAATTATAATTATTACTATTACAATTATTACTTTGTTATTTTGATGATGGTGATGGTAATAATTGCTTGCCTCAAGTCATGGAGGAATTACTGGGTCCAGACTGCGCATCAACACAGACATTTGAAGCCCAATGACAAGTGAGCACCACGCGATGGAAGGAGGATCTGTCATTTCCTCATTGTTCCTCTACATTGTAGGCAATTTCTACTACATGGGGCCACGTAAACATATTTTTGTGTTGTGTAATGGTATCTTATGGCCTTGTAAGACCATACAACATCCTGATGTAACCACAATATGCTCTTGCATACCTGTGTTATATATTATCTATTGGGTAATACTACTATTAATAAGATAACTAAATATTCTGTTGAGGTAAGCCACAAGTTCCCTTATGTAATTCTATGTAACAGAAATGCGCTGCTACGTAGAGGAACGGTGAAGAAACGATACTATTTTCCTTCCAGTCGCACATGTGTCTGCATGTGATTAGGCTCCGAATATCCGCACCAGTACATAATATGGACCCAATAATTCCTACAAGTTATGGTCTTAAAAGGATTCGCGAAACAAATTAATTTATGAGGTAACTAGTTAAATGAATACCATTTATGCTTTTAGATTACATTTAGTTCACTAATATCACATATAACTTCCATAACAATCAGAAGATGTGAAATGATTAACATGTAGTTCAAGACTTACTGCTTCCATCAACATTTTCATCTCGGCCTCACCTAGTTGAGATCCAACCTTTTGAAGACCAGCCTTCAGTTCCTCAAATGTCACCTTTCCGTTGTTATCAGTATCCATCAGTCTGAACATGTCTCTGATGATCTCTACTTCATCAATTGACAAATGCTCCGCAATTACCTGAACCAGTTTATCAAGCATTAATTAGCCAAAAAATAGTTATAAGAATCCAGTGAATACACACAACGCAGGATCATTATACCACAACAAAAAATATAAAACACCAACCCTCATGGCCTTCTTTTTGAATCTATTCATTGCCGAGAACTGCTTAAGTCTTGCCCTAACAATATCTCCTAAAGGAACATTGGGTGCCCTCTTTGCATTTTGCAACCATGGATGTCCTGCAAAAAGTTCATGTCAAGTAAACTATAAGGGAAAGAAAATACAAGTGAAACGGTAACACAAATAGATTAAGATAGTGTAGGCATTTACAAAAGGAGGTAGAGTAAGTGATTCTGACGCCAGTGAGGTAATATTAAAGTGAAGGAGCAAAAGGGGGTTGGCAAATTTGCCAAATCAATTTCTTCATGGTTATAAGACCAATGTAGCTAAATAGCACAATTAACAGAAAAAATGACACTTTTGATAATATAATGAAGTATGTTGCACAAAGAATACAACTGATAATCCTTCACCCTTAACCCCCACTCCTTCAACCCTCAACCCCAGCTCCTTCAATTGTTTATGAGCATTGAACCTAGACAAAGAGAAAACTCGACGGAGGTTTGAACCCAAGGTTTGGAAACACAAAAAAAGAAACTATGGATGAGGACAGGCCAGCCCCATACAAGGAAGACCTCCAAGGAACCAATCTTCGAGGAGTAGCCTATCTTCGAGGAGTTCTCCACAAATGGCAACCTTGAGAGCAAGTGTGGACACTTTTGTGCATTCCATGTCATGTCATGCCGTAACTCCGTGCTCCTGTCGCCTATGTTTCCTAAATGCGTCTAAAATATTAAACAAAAACTATAATAAAATTGCATAATCATATAAATATCTATTATATTATTCAACATATCTTACCGTGTCTATTCCCTATAATTTGAAAAATTCGAGTGCTGATGTGTCTTGTCGTATCCTCGTTTGCCCATGTTGTGCTTGTGCTTTCCAGCTTAAGAGGATGAACAAGACCCTAGCCAAGAGAGTTTGAAGTTTTCTATCGCATGCAAAGTTACTAAAGATATTTTGAGCTTAGGCACTGATGACAACTATGGATCTCATCAACTGGTCACCTAACGTGCCTCTAAGCACGGATATCTTAAAGAAAGTCTGGACAGGCAAGGAGATGTCTCTCAAACACTTGCAAGTGTTTGGGTGCTAAGCCTTCAACTATTTGCTAAAAGATGAAAAGGAAAATGGTGGGGACACAAATCAGCATTGAATTGGACGGCTACGATGATGTCATGTGCTAAATCAAAATTAAAATTAAAATTAATTAGAGTTATTAGAGATTTTCATATTAGTTTTATTTAGATTTAATTTGATATTTGGGAGATTTGAAAGATTCACCATATTTGGAGCTGATTTTATTTTATTATAATAGATGTAGTTCCATATTTGATTTTATTTATTTGGAATTTTATTTCCTGCATTTAACATTGTATTTTCAAATTTCTTCATGCGATCTCTCTATATAAAGAGGTCACCTTGCATTGTAAAAAAAAAGAATAATAACATTTGATGAATGAAATTATATTTAAGTTTTCTCAGAGCCTAGATCTGGGTTAAGGGGTCGATATTCTGGTAAAGAAAAGGGTATGGTTAGCCTTTGGTGATAATTCTCAAATTAGCCTAGTTTTCTCCGACGCTCGCTCCACTCGCACCGCCTTCGCCTCCTTCGACCCGCCGGCTACTCACAAGAGCCGGCAACCCCGCCACCGCCGCCGCCCCAATCGTGCAACCAGCCACTGCCCGCGTCCGGCCAGCAGCCATCACCCAAGGGCCAAGACGTCTGACCTCGATCCCGCTGGTTCTTCCTTCTATAACATCGTGCACGCTGGTTCGGTCATCTGCAACATCGTCCACAGTCAACCACAACTCGCAATCCAATGGTTCGATCACAAACTTCAATCCCACCAATCCGATCTTCTGCAACATCGAACACGAGGCTTAAGCCAACAGCCTCCTTCATAACATTGACTATGATGTTTTCAGCCCGCCTAGCTGCGATCAAATCAGTTAACCCTCACCGTCAGTGACTCTTCTCCGATTCAAATCGTTGAAAAATTCTTTCCCGAACCCAACTAAGCTGATTATTTGATTTCAACACAAATTATTTGCTTGATTTGGGTTATTTATTTGGCTTTAATTGTGTGACCCGATATTTCTTTATGTGTCAATTACTGTTGGATTTAATTGTGAGATATCTGTCCTAAATTCCTGAACCTCGGATCTGATTTATTGAATTGAAAAATACGCCCTAATCTAAGTTGATAAATTCTTATTTATCATACGATCCAATTTAATTTTAATTTTAAAATATCTTAATTTACGGGATTCAAAAATCTTATTTATCATATAAATTATCTAAAAAATATTTTTCTCGTAATTAAAATAATTTGCTAATTAATTTTGCTAAATATAAATATAAAATATCATTTACAATTTTTTTTGTCCCACATCAGAAAAGCTGGATGCTAAGTGTACATTTCTTAGCTATAAAGACGATGTATTCAAGTACAAATTGTGGGACCCGAAAGAGAAAATTTTCCAAAGCCTTATGTGGCCTTCTTCAAAGTCCAAACCTTTGAAGACTTCATGAAGGGAAAGAAGGCAAAACCCTATCCTGTTGTCATCAAGGATGAAGCCAAAGAACAGATCTAGTTAATGGGTAGGTCGAAAACCACAAAACCTAAGATGAAACCGTTGAAAGAGGAGGAAAACAACACGAAGTGATGAAGTCATTGAGGACGTGTCTTCGATAATGTCCAATGATGAAACACTGAAGAGTTCTTTGAGAACGAAGCGCTTTTCAAATAGATACCCCACTGATGAGTTTATAACTCAGGTTGACAAATGTGTGCCTTTAAGCATCAAGAAAGCTAGATGGAAAGGATGACAACAATTGGCAAAAAGCTAGATAGAAGGAGATAGACTTCCTGCACAACACCTATGTGAAATTACCCAAAGAAAGAAACCGCTAAAGAACAAGAGGGTGTGCATGATAAAGAAGGTGAACTCACGATCGAGGTACAATGCAAGATTCGTAGTGAAAGGCTTTTAAGAAGAAAGAGGGGATCGAGTTCGAGGAAATCCTCTCACTAGTAGTAAAGATGGCACCAATTTATTCCTGAGTCTAGGTGCAAATCTCTACTTAAAAATCGAACAGCTAGATATCAAGGAAATTTTCCACCACAAAGATTTGGAGGAGATATATAGATGATGTAACTTTTTTTTGCAACTTTATAAATGATGCAACTTAAAGGCTTCAAAATGAAGAGGAAGGAACATCATGTTTGCCGATGAAAAAGAGCTTGCATAGCCTGAAGCAAGCTCGCCAGCAATGGTACAAGAAGTTTGACTCATCGTGATCGAACATGAGTACTAATGAACAACCTCAATCGTGATCGAACATGAGCAAGCTCGAAAGGTTAGTTCTCTTCCTAACCTTTGGATCGAAGGCATCTTCAGCAAATGTTTGACCAACATCTGACGACGAAGGAGCCCATCCTCCACCATAGAACATTCAAGGGCCTTCCCCTTGTTAACGAGATGTTTCGCCCCTCTCTAAATCAGCAGAACAAATTTTCCTTTAACAGTGAAAGAAAACTTGTCAAAAAGATGATTTCTCCTACCTCGGAGCCATCTATATTGATGCCAAATGACAATGGATCCGGGGAAGGCTCCTCAATGACAACTGCAAGTAACAGCTCAGCAAATCTCACTCTCTTTGTCGGCAGCAAATCTGTCACTAACTCAATAATAGCCCTATTCTTGGTGAACTTTTGAAAAATCATCATTACATCATCAGAGTCACTCATCTTCAAAGGAAAAATAAAAACTCTTAACAGCTTAGTCAAGACAAAGTGGAAGAAAAAGAACCCCATCAAGGCTTTACATAGGCAAACTGTGACCCTTTGTCTTCCAAAAACAAATACCCGAATATGAAATATAACCTCATTTGTTTGGAGGGAAGAATGTTTACTAGAAAAAATGTGCTTGCATCCCCATCATCCATGTGGCCTAAGGATCAATCCCCAGTCCATAGGTCAAGAGCACGGTCAAGTCATCTAAGACTAGGTCAAAAGACAACTCACCAGATCTCTTTTCTTCCATTCATACATGGCGTAATCGTAGAATACGAGTATCAGCCATTCTGGCTACTACTCGAGTAAAAGCCATGTTCGGACGAGTAGTGGGCATCTTATTTATATGACAGATTAGCATCTCCCCATGTGTAAATAGTCCAGCTTATTTTCTGCTCCACAACACCACGAACCCCACTACTTCCTTACAGATTGCCACATATCTTTGTTAGTATGATTTGCCTCCATGTCTAAAAACCTTCTATCATCATTACACTTGCTGGGCTCTATCAATAAGGGACACATGATACATACCTATGAGCTCCTCTACAACTAATTGTCAGAGCATTACTTCCATTGGAGTATCACTATAACAGTTACAGAAGAATATCCCATTGATTTCTATCAGCTATGACCCTGGTGGTTTATAAATATCGCCCTTCCACTATGCAAAGGCATGAAGGACACAAATCTTCTTCTTCTTTCATGTACTTGAGAGAGTCATTTTGTAACTCGCTCCTCGGTGAGCTTCTTCTCTTTACTAGTAGAATTCTTTGATTGAGTTAACCATTGGATGTAGGAAGATCTCTTAGGATCTGTTTGGCGCGAGGACCAAAATTAAGACCAAAATAGTACTAGTTTAAAAAATAATAATAATAATAAATAAAATTTTGTAATCATTCTGTACAAATTTTAATATAAAAAAATATTATTTTACTTTACATACTTAATAATTTTCAATAAAAATATTAACTTCATTTCACATCTTAGACCAAAATACTCGATTCGAATATTTTGGTCTAGGATGTGAAATAAAATAGATAATTTTATTGAAAATTATTGAGTATGTGAAGTAAAATAATATTTTTTTATGTTAAAATTTGTGTAAAATGATTTTAAAAAATTATTTATTATTACAGTTGTTTTTTAAACTAGTACCATTTTAGTACTGATTTTAGTCCTCGCACCAAACAAAACCTTAAATATGTTTCATTTTTTTATTTGTCTTTCCTTCTATTCCTTCGCTAACCCCTCTCCAAGAGCACGCATTTATTCCTAGTTTTCTCAAGACTCCTTGCGAAGACGATTGTCACCGTCAACACCGCTATGCACCATTATCCATACAACAGCATCTATAAAATGTAAGTACCAATTTGTCATATTCAGAAAATTTATTTGCACGAATGAAATTCCTTTTATCTGATTTATCTCAAAATTTCCTAACAACAATGTAATTCAATTTAAATTCCAACCTAAACTCACTAAATTGGTTTCCTTCTTTAGTCTTAATCCATATCAAAGCCCATGACCCATCTCTCATTCAAAACCTATGAAGCACAGACACTTCTAAAATCACGTTGCTTTTATATCGAATATACTTTGAGACATGGAAAAGGGAGGACACGGGAAGACATGGTGTCGGATGCCACGTGACGTGTCCGACTAAAATAATATTTAAAAAAACTGAATGACATTTTTTGGATATACGAGAATACTTTAGGACATCTTAGGACACTTTTAAGACACTTCTAAGATACATAACACTTATAAGAGTTTTCAGGACACTTTTGAGAGCTTCCAGGACGCTTTTGGGACACCTATAAGCTAAAGCTAGATACATTTAATATTAATATTAAATTTATTCTTCAACCTCCTCTTGTTCTTTTTATTAATATTTAAAATTTTTATTATTATTAAAATTTTATCTAATAAAAGTAAACATTTATTTCTTTTATTATTATTAAAACTTTACTTAATATAACATAAAATCTTAAGTTAACTAAGTTAAATTAAATTTCTTCCTCTTTCGCTGTTCTCAAGTCTCACGAAGATGAATCAATTGCAAAATATTTGAAACTCTAGTTCCGCCTCTGTCCTCTCTTCCTCAATGCCAAGCAGCTCTTATCCTCTCTTATTGTTGTACTTATAGTGGTTGTCTTGTCAAGCAAAATCGTATTTTCTCATTCTCTCAATTACTTTTTAAAGCAAGCCCTAGATTTACATCTCAACCCTCCTCAATGCTGACCATGTCTTTTCTCAAGTTCTCATCTTGATTCTATAAGACATATTTTGTACTCACAAGTTATTTATATTCAAAAAATCAAATTCGTTCTATGTTGTATGTATTTTATTAAATATGAAGTCTTAATTTTATTATTATTACATTTGACGTGTCATGTTATGTCTGTCTTATGCTTTGACAAATCATGTCGTCATGTCGCACTATGTTGTGTCTCTGTGTCCCCGTGTCATGCCCGTACTTCATAATTCAAAAGAGTTTAATTTAATTTTTGAACCTTCCAAATCTTATATATGATAGATTAAGGCTAACTTTTTTAGACCATTCGAGAAAAAGATTTGATCCCAAATCTCACAAACAAACAAACAATATTTGCAATTATAACAACTACAATCGCACTACAACAAAATTTTTTTTGTTACAAAGCTCAAAAGTTAGCTAAAAAATCAAAGCTCAAGTATAAGCTCACTTACTTTAATCATGAACCAAACAAAGAGTTTCCAAGCATATTAAAGTGCATCCTTGATTCACTTATAGATGAACAACCATGGCCACAAAATAATAAAGTGTTTCATTTGTTACATGCATTTCACCCCGCCCCTATTAACCACAAACTAGTCTTAGAATGATGAGGAAGTTGAAAATATTAGGCAACCAGGTGGAAAATAAAGCAGCACAGGCTCCTAAATTGGCAAGCATACAAGCATACCAAGAACTTGCTGAGCAGTTAGCCTCAGCTTCGGATTCGGTTCCAGCATCAGCTTCACAAGACTTTTAGCGCTCTCAGAAACCACAGGCCAAGGATCCCTCTGGAAATCTATCTCCCCTCTCAAAATCTCCCGCGCAACCCCATGCTCAGTCTCTGCAAATCCATCACAAAAACAAGGCAAGTTCAAATCCGCAATCCACAAAACAATCAAAATCGCCGCTTCAGTAAAAACCAAACCATACCAGCCCAAAACGGCGGTACTCCACTAAGCAGTATGTAGAGTATCACCCCTGCACTCCAGATATCAATCTCTGGGCCGTAGTTCCTCTTCAGTACTTCTGGCGCCATGTAGTACGGGCTCCCTACTATCTCCGAGAATCTCTCTCCTGCTCCCAGATATGCAACGCACAAAACGAGTAAACGACCTTATTGAGGATAGGGCCAAGCCCTGATTTGGCTGATACCTGGACGGAAAAAGATCGAGAGGCCAAAATCGATGACCTTGAGGGGAGAATTCTCCTTCTGTGTAGCGTAGAGGAAGTTCTCTGGCTTGAGATCGCGGTGAATAACACCATTGGAGTGGCACATCCGGATTACCTCGGCAACAGTGCGGACGACAGTGATGGCGGCACGCTCGGAGTAATGGCCGCGGGCGACTATCCGATCGAAGAGCTCGCCGCCCTCGCATAGCTCCATAACGAAATGGACGGCGTCGGCGTCCTCGTATACGGCGCGGATACCGACGATATTGGGATGGTCAGGGAGAGCCGACATAATGGCGACTTCTCGCCGGACGTCCTCGATGTCCACCGCCGTGCGGAGTTTGCTCTTGGAGATGGATTTGCAAGCTAGGGCTTCGCAGGTCTCCTTGTCCGTGCAGAGATATGTCACGCCGAACTCGCCGCGGCCGAGCTCGCGGCCGAGGGTGTACTTGTCGCACATGCGGCTCCGGTGTTGCCCTAGCGGGACGACGTCTTTCAGCACCAGGAACGTACAGGGGGAATCCGACAGCGGAGACTCCGAGAAAGGGTTTGATCTGCGGTCCCGCAGTCGCCGGCGTCGAAGCTCCATCTCGTCGCCGGCTGTCGATAGGCAAGCGCAGTTGTTCCCCATGCGCCGCCAGCAGCTGCCTTCGACCTCCTCTTCTTGAAGAATTCGTCTTCATTAGCAGTAGCAGCTTCATCCTTATTGTTTTGGTAAATTACATATGAGTTCCTAAGTTCTCATAACTGTAACATACTAGCCATAGATTTTAAATTGTACCATTTTAGTTCCCTTGGTTCTTACGATTTTGCTTATTGGTCTACAGAATTTGGACAATAACACTTATATCCCTAAAGATGATTTATTATCTTATAATCCTATCACCTAAAATACTATATTAAATTTGAACTAAATATTCAAAATATTAACATAAGGAGGAACCAAATGGCATCAGATTGTTAATCTAAGTATTATGATTTAAAATTTAATGAATCAACATATAAAAATTCTAAAATCTCAGTATCTTAGTGCTCTGACTTGGACTATTATGCAATACTCTATAACCAGATAGACCTATATGCAATTAACTACGAATAAATTGGACTGCTGTAGCTTTTGCGCGGGAGCGAAGGAACGTTTGCTATTTGCCTCCCACATTTTTTAATTTGGTCTTCCTTTACTAGAGATGTTATGGCGTGAAAAAATTGGAGGAAGGGAACAACTCAGCAAAGCCTGAGGGAGGTTATCATGGCAGTTGGGGTTGGTGGTGTGGGTGGCAATTGTAACTTGTAACGCTATAAAAGCAAAAAAAAAAAAATGAAACTTGTAAGTACTCATTAAAAAGAAAAGGTATAATTACACTTAGGTCTCTGAGTTTACCGCTTAATAATGCACAGATCCTAAGTTTAATGTTTTACCACTTTACCTAAAATTTTTAAATTACTGTTCTACCCCTCCCCCTCTCTTTCTCTGCGCGGCCGTGCGGCCTCGCGCATGAGCGTCGATCGGGAGAAGAGAGAGGAGAGAAGTAAAATGATAATTTTAAAAAAATTTATAATAAAAAAATAAAAAAGACCTATTTGATAACTCATTAAAACTCAGGCACCCCGATATTATAATTTTAAAAATGTGTATCTATACTTTATTAAGCGTTAAACTCAGAGACTTGAGTGTAATTATCTATAAAACAACTCCAACATACTTATAAAAACATATTTTGAAAAAAAATATTTATTATCGTAAAAGAATATTGTATAATTGTATATTAAATATGACTAAAAATAACTGAAATTAAGATCTTAGTGCTCATATTTTTTCTTCAATATGTTCTAAAAGTTACTTATAAATCATATTCTCAATCAAATATTATAGTCATTCAAAATTAGAAAGGCATTACAAATCAATTCCAACTTTGAGTGTACATATAGTTAGTTTGTTAGTTTGATTGGTTTAGTTAACTAAAATGAGAAAAAAAAATTAAATTTGATTTTAAAACTTAAAAAAAATCAAACTAATGAAATTAGTCTATATACTGAAAACCAAGCTAACTATTTGGTCTGTGCAATTTGATTTGATTAAAATCATAATTTTTATTTTATTTAATTTGTTATCTCAAAAACTCATAAATCTTAAAGTAGTATAATAT
>JAEMOT010001309.1:0-22516 GCA_019297695.1 Apostasia ramifera | reverse complement strand
ATATATATATATATATATATATATCACTATAAAATTTTACAATAATAAAGACTAAAAATATGACCCTAAGAAAATATAATTATCATAAATTTAAAAAGTAAATTAATAAATAATTTATAATTTTTTAGTGTATTATTATGTGATGGTAGATAATATTTTGATTAATTTGGTAATTTCAATTTTCATCTAATATAAGAAACTGAATTTAAATCATTTAATCTTAAAAATATAGTTATAAAATTATTAATCGAACAACCATATTCTTAACGAAACCAAATCAATCATATTTAATCAGTTTGGTTTGTTTTTCGGTTTGAATCATTTATGGCACATTCCTAATACCAACTTTTAAAGAACCTCGACTTTGATTTCTAAGATTGTAAAAATATTGCAGTTTTGGTCTCTTTATTAAAATCACGTTATTTTTTGCTAGCTTTTTTTGATGAAAAATATGAAATTTTATTTTATTTTTTTTTACAAATTTGAATCATTTACATCTCATGTTCTCACAGCTCTATAAAAATTTAAGATTTACATTTTTAAAAAATTATAAATTTAAAAAATCTACAATTTAATTTCTCTTATCTCTTATTTTCTTCTTCTAAAAATATTAATATTCTAAAATAATATTCAAAGAAATTAAAAAGATTAATGATTGATCAAAATCTTAGAAAATAATGGTAAAAATTTAATAATTCTTTCTTCGTTTGTACTGAATTATAATACTTTTTGTAACCTCAGGGACCCAAATAAATCTTTTTAAAAATTTAGAACTAATTTACAATATTGTGTTGTTCTATTGTACCGTCTATTATCTTCTTTCATATGTTTTCATCTTTTCATTCAATCTAACTTCTCACAAATTTTCTTTATTGAATTGTCTTAGCTCATCTTGATATTCCTATCAACAATGATTTCTCTTGCACGAGATAAAAAATATTCGTCGCCATTATCTGAAGCCTTTCATCGACAATGTGTTCTTTCTTTGAACAAATAAGATAGAACAAAACGTAACACTTTTGTATTTAGTGCATGCTACTTATAAAAGTATTGTACTTTGCCAATTCAATATGCATTATAGTGTGGTATCTCTAGACAAGTTTGCATTTTATTTGATTTGAATCTAACTCGAATCAACTTGTAACATCATAACCATTAGTAATCTAAATCTTTCTATTATCATGTTTTGATCGCCGACAATTGGGATATTATAAATGGTATCAGAGCAGGTTAGTTTTTCCAAGACATTACCTAGGAATGGAAGAATATTAGTAGAATGTTATATACAAGATATTAGGGTCTGTTTATTTATAAGGTTAAAATTAAAATTAGATAGAGATATTTTTTTATTGAAAATTATGAATAATGTGAAATAAAGTTAGTTATTATGTTAGGATATGTGAGGAATGTGATATAAAACTAGTTACTATATTGGAATAAGTGAGGAATGTGAGATAAATTAGTTATTATTTTAGTAATGTGCGTCGGATGTAAAATAAAATTAATTTTTAGTATTAAATTTTATGTGTGATGTGATATGCCAGGTTAAAATTAAATCACGTTAATTTTTAATTTCTAAACAAACGGAGCCTAAATGTTCTAGACAGGATATTACACAACTAATTCCAAATACAATACATTCAACACTCGCTTGTGAAAGTCATTATATTTACAAAAAATTAAGCTAAATTCAACTTGAAAATCAGTTTGAAAAATTTGAATTTAAGTTAGGACAAATTCGCTCGAACTCAGCTCGGTATCGTGTCCGTAATAATCAAAATGTACGAATAAATAAAAAATCAACACCTAAATGAGAGGGGGAAAAAATCTCGGACAAGAAAGTGAGAGCGTTGACTTGGCTATGGCAATTTGATATTAGTGGAGTGGTTATATATATAAATATATAATTGAATAGTTCGAATTTTCTAAAGTTGTAAGATTATATTAAGATGGCTATAAAATAAGAAAATTGAGGCTTACGGATGTATTCGTACAATTTATTTTTAAAAAAATTACATATATCTGCACAATTTTATTTACATATTTACCATTTACCAAAATTTATTAACACTAGTAGCAATTTAGAACACTGTATAATTTTAAATATTTTATATATATATATATACATCACTTAAATTAAATTCTATTAAGAATAAAATAAAATACACATAAAATATTTTAAATATAAAAAATCATCAATCAAATACTATTGTACGATTACTCTATTTTTATAATCTAATCACCATTAATGATCATATAATGTCAAATCATTGCTATCAATCAATAACTTGCGACCACGTCATTGACTGTTATGGCTGGTCATGCCAATCACCGTTAGCCACCAGGCATTCTCCGTTACTACTACCGATCTCTATCACGAGTATTTAAGTTAGATTAACTCTATTTTAATAGTAATAATTCAAGAATAACATATATATAAATAAATCTTATAGGTGAAATATATAAATATAATTTCTCAAAGAAACATTTATGTAATTGCCCTTTCATTTTTTTAACTAGCCAAAGGCCCTGTTTGATATGAGGCTTAAAATCAGGACTAAAATGATAATAATTTAAATAATAATAATAATAATAATACATAAATTTTAATATAAAAAAATATTATTTTAATTCACATATTTAATAATTTTCAATAAAAATATCAACTTTATTTCACATTTTAGATCATCTCGATTCAAATATTTTAACATAAAATGTAAAATAAAATTAATAATTTTATTTAAAATTATTATATATATAAAGTAAAATAATATTTTTTTATATAAAAATATATGTAAAATAATTTAAAAAATTTATTTATTATTATTATTATTATTATTATTATTATTTTTTAAACTAATATTATTTTAGTCTTGATTTTAATTCTCTTGCTAAACAGGGCCAAAATTCAACAAAAATTGAATTGACCTAATTTTCATAAATGCTTGATAAAGTAAATTTAATATTTTATAACAAAGTTTTAAATTTATATTTTGGTTTCAATAGCTATCAATATCAGTAATTTTGATAATTTCAGTATTTTGATTTCTACTATTTTGATAAGCATTCTTGCCGTAAATTTTAAATTCAGTCAAAAATCTTGGCTTCAACAATATGAGAATTTATTGAGAAAAAAAAAGGCTCAATAGTTTCAACAAAATTTTAAAAATCGGACCGGCTTCAGAATCGGTAGACTGAAAGGTTCAAGATTCAATGAACGAACCGGGGTCGAACCGGGATGAAGTAAAAATTAAAAAAACTAATAAAATATAATATAAATATAGTTAAGATATTATCCACACATCAACACAATAATTAGACATAAAATAAATATTTAATAATTAAATTTAACAAATAATATCTTATGTCAATAACACAAATAATAATTCTAAGCAAATCGAAATAATAATAACCTAACAAAATATTCGCAAATCACAAATTGAGTATAATATTTAATACATCATTAAAAATATGAACAAATATATGCTTTATCAATATTAAAATATTAAATTATTTCATCATTTCATATCACTAAAATACTAAAATACTAAATCATTTCGAAAGAATAGGAGCTGAAGAGGGGAGTGCGAGGCAAGAGAAATCACGAGTTTGTGACTGTCGCGCGAGTATAGGCCGCAGAACGAAGGCTGAGTTAAGGACCCAGAGTTTAGGAAAGTTTTTTTTTTAATTTTAAACTCAGCCGGTCCAACCGTACCGATTCACCGGTTGACCGGTTGAACCGCGATTTAGACCAATTTTAAGCGGATCCGGTTATAAAATTAAACCGGACCGGTTGGCTGACCGGTTCACGGTTCGACCGGTTGAACCGGCCGGTCCGGTTCAATTTTTAAAATCTTGGTTTCAACTAAAACTTAAACTACGCAAATACTCCAAAATTTTAGCTGGAAACAAATATTTGTTTTTCAGATAAAATCGTAACAGAAATCGATCCAAAACTACTAAAACAAACCGAGTAATCAACAGATTCAAGTCAACCTATCAATATTTTCTATAAGTAATTACGATAACATTAACTCAACTTGTTCGATAAACAAATCAAAATCTATAGCCCAAAATCACCTAGACAAATATTAGGGTTCAAGTAAAGCCAAACTCAAATAGATAACAATTGCGCTAACGAGCGATCACAAGTAATAAAGAACTCACCAATATGGACTTTCCAACATTATTCTCCGGCACATTAACAATCTCTCTCTCACATAAAAATCCACCGTATTGAAACCACTCTCCCTCCAACGAGAGATTATTGGGCTTGGATGCCCAATCACAACCTGCCACGCATGCACTGGGCAGGGCCCGTGTCATAAATTCCCCTCCAACAGGAGGCCCATTAAATGCATTACCAACAAAAAGAACCAAGGCCTTATTTGGCGCGAGGACCAAAATAATACTAGTTTAAAAAACAACAATAATATTAATAAATTTTTTTAATCATTCTACACAAATTTTAGTATAAAAAAATATTATTTTACTTCACATGCTTAATAATTTTCAATAAAAATATCAACTTTATTTCACATCCTAGACCAAAATATTCGAATCGAATATTTTAATCTAGGATCTGAAATAAAATTAATATTTTTATTAAAAATTATTGAATATGTGAAGTAAAATACTATTTTTTTATATTAAAATTTGTGCAGAATAATTAAAAATATTTATTTATTATTATTATTTTTTAAATTAGTACCATTTTGGTGCTGATTTTGGTCCTCGCGTCAAACAGGGAAAGAGCCCACTAATAAAACCACTCATACAACGGGACCTACTCAACCATAGTGAAAGCAACAAGTCCCATAATACTTAAGAAAGAACATGCTAGCACTTGATCTTAGTTAACCTAGCGGCCCTGATACGACTTATTAGGGAAAATAATGGAAGGCTCACATACAAATCGGTGAGCACCAACCAACCAAAAAGCCCGAATTTATAGGTAAGAGACACGACAAATAATGTGAAACTTACAGATCTGAGATTTTTGAACCATTTCAATTTGCCATCACAACACACCTACAGCAAGTTGATACACAATCATGAAAATGAGACCTGAGAAAATAGAACCAAAGTAACTTTCAAAAAAAATAAAACCAAAGTAGAATCTGACTAAATAGGTAGAAGTTCAAAGGAAAAAGATTCAAAAGAAGTAAATTCAAGCTCAAGCAAGAAACTGAAGAAAAGCTAAATGACATTTACACATAACATATTGTTCTGAAATAAACTAGTAACAAAATGAACATATCATTAGTGGTTGCAACATCAATCTGAAACAGTTTTAAGGACTTGGAACCAAATGATATTCAAAGCTAATCTTGCAGCTAAAAAATAACAATGACAGAGTGAAATATCTATCACTCACTTAGTGGCCATACTTCAAGTTAAAACAGATTGCAAGCACCGACCCGAAACTGCTTAAGCACTTGCATCCAGTTCGCCGTTCGCTGGATCATGTCCGCCACGGCTTGATGTGGCGTGATGATTGTAAACAGCAGACCCTCTAGACTTCGTTCCCCTTCCCCTCGGGTTATAATAGCTTCTTGGATGGTATCCTGCATCGTAGTACTGATTTCTTCCATTCTGATAGCCGCCACCACCAAGTCGACTATTTCGACCGCTAATATCAGAGAAACCCCTGCGACCTCCACTGCCGATGCTACCACGGCCGCCTCCCTGGTTTGGATATGATAGTCGAGGAACGTACTGATGCTCCATTTGTTCATAGTCTCTCCAGTTACGGTCCTCTATAACTGCATCTGGAACTCGCTGTTCCTGCAGAGATGCAGTAATATCTACAGCAGGATTTAAGCCATCTGTCTCATACTTAAAAGACAAAATGAATTTAAGTCATTATTATAAGTTGATCTGTTTCATGAAGCTCAAAAAGATTACCAAAAAGAAAAAATAGTATCAAAACATTGACTATACAGAGATAAATATACAAAAAAGTACCAAATAGATTTTATTTTAATTACAAAAACATAACACTGAACAAACTGATATTATTTAGATAAGGTTTAAAAAATGCCTCTCAAGCAGGGCAACTTGCGTAAGGAGGTCAGATAATGAGAAAGGGTATCAAATTTAACTGGCAAAAAAGATTTCAAACCCACGATATAATTATAACTAAGAGATTATATATGTTTAGGGAGAAAAATGTTTGACGTAGTTGAATGTTAGATCTTGAGAGAAGATCCAGTCCGCAATGTAGCTACAAGAAGGGAGAAAAATAAACCAAAGAAAAGCAACCAAGGAGAACATATATTTACGCAGTTCAAAGAAATATTCCTACATCCATGTGCAAATCCAAGCAAGGAATTTCATTAGCCAAAAAAAGGTAAAGAAAGACGAAGGAATCTTTTAAGAGAATAGTGATAGATGAATTTTGGAGCTCTAGTCACCGAATAGTATTCCCAACCCCCTCTCTTGGTGTGGGAAGGTCTCTATTTATAGTTGAGGTTGGTTGCAATGGTGATGGACGATCCTTAGTTGCATGCATAACTACCAATCAAATTCATAAAGAAAATGGAGGAGCAACCACTGTCTTCTTGATTTGTTAGTTTGTTAGGCGATTGGAGCAACCTATTAAATTGAGATGTTAAGATTATTACAACTATAGCGGTGACCTGCTGAATAAAGATTACTGACGTGGCGATGACAAACATAAATAAGTATACTAAGGAAGAAAACCCACATGACAGCATATAGGGCTCTGCGAAACAACTTCCAGCTGAACGTTGCGCGATGGGATTTGGAAGAAGCTAATAGGCTAACCTTGTTAAGAACGAGTTTGGAGCAAATTCTGGAGGGAACCCCGTGAGGAATGGAGTATAATAAGCTAACCCCCCTAGTAAAGTAGTTAAATGCAGAGATTGAAATAAATCCCATGGGGGAAAGAGCTTCGAAACCCTAATATTGGCTAAGTGAATGAGGCCTAATCTTAGAACCCACTCTACAGTCTTTGGTTCAACCATTGTCTAGGTTCAAAATAGTTCAGTCTATTTCTAAACAAAAGAATAGTTCAATCTAGGTTCAACGCAGCACCACATTGACGATTAAGAGTCATCATGGAAGCCATGTATAAACAATATAAAAATTGAAAGGGTTGGTTAATATATACCAAAAACAACAACAAAGAATAAAAGTGTTCGATTGCTAATGGTTACAGAGGGTTGGTTTAAAAACATATAAAAACAAAAAATTCAAAGCAAAATAATCTTAAGCAAACAAAAGTCATAATAAGATGTAAAAAAGGGGAAGGAAAAATAGAAAAATAATCATATAACTAAATCGAGAAAATCATATATATGACTTAAATCCCCTCACATCTATGCACAGGCCCTTCATACATTGAAATGACATGTAAACATCCCTCCCTCATCTTATCATTACATGCTATGCATATATCATACCTACCATCTCTCAAATACAATCATTTCTAATATGGTCCAATCTAATTTAACCACTTGTACATCTTATCATTCATATTTTATCTATATTAATCTTATTGATATCTTCTATTTGTTTGCCTTACATGTCACATTATACACAAATTATAACATTAAATCAACAATATTTCAAGTCTCACACAAATTCCAATACTAAAATCAACTTTATTTCATATCCTATATAAATTTCAAAATAAAAACTAACTTCATTTCAAATCCTTCATAAATCTTAATAACAAAAAACTCATCAAAGGTTTACTTCAACCTGCCTGAGTATTTTTAGTTTAAAGTTTGGGTTTAGAACAGTGTTTGCCGTTTGGTATGGGGGTGAGGTTAGCTAACCATGGTTATGCTAATCCCATATAATGAATCCAGCAAAACTGTTTAAATTAATAATCAATATATTTATTAAAAAACCTAAAATTCTTAACATTGTATAATAATACAAATTATTACATTAGTTTAGATGTCATAGGAGAAATATATTTTTTACAGATCCACGCAAGCAATTTGTGTACATCAAATCATTACTAATTAAATGCCACGAATACCGGGATACAAAGCTACCTTCTGAAAATCATGCACGGTGCTGGATTGCTCTGGACTGACTTCTGCAGCATGAATGTCTTCTAGCTCATCCTCCTGAAAAGCTTAGAATATTCAAGTATAAAAAACAGAATTACTAACTCCTGAAGAAAAATAAAAGGGAGAAATATAACATAAATATCATGAATTCTATTCAACAATGACCACATTCAAAATCCTTAAATGTCTAAAAGACAAAAGAATCAAATAAGGGTTGCATAGTTGTGTGGAAAAGTAAAGAGAATGACTTTGACGACATTTTTGATACTCTCAAAAAACAATATATAAAACTTAGCCCGAGTATGCACAATAACAAGCACCAAAAAACTGGTTCATGGTTTTCCTTCAAGGTTTTACTCCATTCGAGCAATATTAGATAAGAGGTGATGTGTAGTGAGTGCTGCCATATTTAAAAAAGAACATTTTTCGTTTCCAAGACATCCTAAATTCATAAAATATTAAGGCCTTGATTAGCTCAAGGGTTAAAAGAATCCAATCTTTTTTTACTATTATTACAAATTCATCACAAATTTCAACATTAAAATTACTTTTCATGTTTTACACTTCTCAATATTAAAATAACCTAATATCATATCAAACTTATATACTAATTTTTTTTCTCTCTAGTCCAAAAATAACTCTCCAACCGATGATGGCTAAAAGATAATATGAGGAAAAAAATCTCATCAGTCCATGATCTTGTCATCCCAGTCATTCAATGTCAATCTAATAATTTTACAATTAGCAACAAAGAAGTCATCAAGTTCTACAGAAAACTTTATAATTGAAATTCAATCAAGTATTACCTAATGTCATCTCAGTTTCTAACCTATCTACAACCATCCATGCGCAGAATTCTAGTCTCTCATGGACCACATAAACAGAGATTAAACAGCAACAGTACAACCTTGTCAACAATGTTTTTGCCTTCTTATGCCCCTTGGGCTTTACTGGCATGCATCAGAATAGATAAACGTAGAATGTAAAACAATGCAAATGCAGGGAATTTCATCTAAATAGAGATTAACTTTACAAGTAAATGATATGCACTTATCTTTCAAACGCAATGTAAATCTTTTCAACTTCCCACTTTTTTCTCTCTGACTAGAAGTGCGAAAATTTATTAAATTATACTTCATATTTTACCGGGTGAAATGTAGAGTGCGCAATCAAAAAGGTGGCTTTTGGCACTCTGCATTCCAAAATTTAAAACATATATTTTGTTAGGCAATTTGCACCAGAAAAGAGGATGCAAAGTGCTAAATTTAAAATATAGTTCAAATTTTTGGAGTTTGGCACTTTGCACCACAAAATTTAAAACATATATTTAGTTTTGGTAATTTGAACTCCAAAAGAGGACGCAGAGTGCCAAATTTAAAATATAGTTTAAATTCTGGGTGGGTGCAAATTGCCAAAAGCTCTCTTTTTGAGGGTGCACTTTGCATTTAATCCGATTTCAGTAGAATGGAACAAAATGCTACTGTGACGTAACTCAATATAGATAGAGCCTAATGATGCAGCGCTTGGTCAGACACATCGACACTGTAGATATAATTTACGGTCTCGGACCTAAATTATAGCAGTTCTAGTCTTGTATATAGTTATCTTCATTTCAGCATATTTTATTTGGGTTATTGTTGAGTCAAACAATATGTTTTTATGTCGGTAGGAATGCCCACTTTAGTGTCCTGTAATTATTTTAGGTCTTATTTGATTAATTTGAGTTAATTAGATTCAAAATGAATTATTCAATTTGAGTCAAATTAAATTCAAATTAATCAAATTAGTTTGGATTTGATTCAATTGAACTAAGGTATATTGAGTCAAGTTCAATTGAGATCAATTGGGATCAAAATGAGTCATATTAGGGTCATTTTGGGTTAGTTTGATTCTAATTGGATTGAATTGGAGTCAATTCGAATCAAATTAGATTCAAATTAAACATATTTTGCTCCGTTGGTGAAGGGGCAAAAAAATAATTGGCTTGTTTGTCAAGGAGCAGAAACTGGAAGACTCAAATGCAATTTTACATAATAAATCAGAAGGCAGCCCTAATTTCATGAAAGGCTCAGGCTTCTCTGTTAGCTCGCGGAGCTCCTCACGGCGAGCCAGACCACTCCTTCCTTCCACGCCGCGCCAACCAGCTGGTTCTCCGCGCATGTCGCCGGCCTCTCCGCAGCACTCGCGCACGTCATCGGCCACGTTCTCCACAACTGGGATCTTCCTCCGGCGATTCTTCGTATACGGTTAGTTCCTCCCATATCTTTTGCTCCTATAAAATGGCCGAAGGGGACGACGGCAAGAGGAGGCGGTTGATGATTTTCGGTGAGCGATTCTACTCAGAGCAGAGATTCGAAGAGATCCAGGCAGGTGGCCAAGGATTTCTCGCCGGCACTGCAGCAGGAGGCCAAGGATTTCTCGCCGGCACTGCAGCAGGTGGCTGCGTTTGGCCTTCTCATCCTTTGTTCGAGCCGAGCAGGTGGCTGCGGCTTCGTTTCAGAGACGATTCGGAGATCCGGACAGGTGGTCACGGATTTTGTCGCCGGCACGGCAGCAGGCTGCTACGTTCGACGTTTTCCCACTGATCAAGCCGAGCAGGGAGCTGCGGCACGATTCGGCTTCGTCTGAGGCTAAGGCAGAGGGCTGAGGCTTTAGGGTCAGAGGCTGAGTTCCTTGGTTTGCTTACAGTGATTCTGAATTTTCTTATTATTGCTATGTGTTTTCCCTGTTTCAACTTCATGCCACTGTTATGAAGAATTTCTCAGTTTAGATATTTCCCTTCAATTCTGATTCACTCCTTATTCATGAACTTATGTTATGGTTTTCACATTCAGCCATAGTGATGTTGAAATTTCAGATACTTGTTATTGGGTTGATTCAATTCGCTGTTTAAACCATACTACACCTTTGTTCTAAATCGACTGTGAAACTCATATTCGGTGAAGTTATTGATATGTTGAATAGTTTGGAAAGTTATCATGTGTAAGAACTTCAAGGTAACTGTGTATGCGGTAATTCATCTTGAAATTCGAAAGTTTATTATCTTAATTGTATAAGTTTATTTGAATTTGTTTGGATAGCATTTTAATCATCTTAATTATTTCATGACGCTTATGTGAATATGCAAGTATTTATATTTAATATAATTTGAAAAACTTGGTTTAATCTCCTCTCCATTTGCATTTAGTTATATAAATATAAAAACTTAGGCACTAATTTAATATTGGTAGCGTTAGGATTGCCTTAAAACTGATCCCCGCGCTGCATCACCTAATAATAGAAGCAACAATTGGTTGATGCTAGTAACATTTTTCTGGAAGCACATAGATCATATATAAGCATGAAGAGGATCACAAACTGATCTAAAATGCATTTATACAAAAGATAAGTTTTATATAAAACATAAAAGATCACAATTACTGTTGGTTTACTCTGAAACATTCCAAATGCTAAAGAAAGACTCACCCATCAACAGGATAAAACAAATGCAAAGGACATAACAGACCAATTTACAAAAACAAGAAACTGAAACTACTTCCAAACACATCTGTGTGCAATAAACAACATAAAAATAGTATGTACAAGATGCTTGTATGTTCACAAGAGGGAACAGACAAAAAAAAAATAGCAACCAAATAAAGACATCAAGAGATGGAGAGGAAAAGGCAGGTCTCTAAATATTAAACAACAAATGCTCCAGATGAAACAAAGGCCTTTTCATTTATAGTATTATATTTGGTAATTTTCAATTTCAAAAAGGCTAACAAAAATAGAAAGGAGATTAATATTTGTCAAAGCTAAATACAGATGGAAAAATCCTAAAGAGCCATCAACATTTCAAATTAATGACATTTTCTCTAATTAGTAGACCAGTTTGGTTAACTTAAAAACTATATCAATATTTCAGATGAATATAATATTCAACCTAATCTAATAATTAGAGAAAATATTATTTATTGAGTACCTTTATTACTACGAAGAATCTATTTGCATGTTATCTCAAATTAGATGACTAATTTGATTAACTTAAAAAATAAAGAGACCTAATTGCATATGGACCCAAACTAGAGAGACCTACTTACTACTAACCCTAAATTGTAATGTTGAACCATCATGATCGTTTGATCTTGTGAACATAGCAGCATTTGGAAAATTGAGAATCCGGTCAATTACAGGCACAGCAAAATACAACTAGTTAAACAAGAACATTAATTTTCAATGGGAAAAACAACCATCTCAAATACTACACATTCTAGATGTACCAGAAGATGAAAATAGTCGAGAAAGTATACAATCAGTCTAGACACGATTTAAGCTCACATTACATAAATAGTAAAATGCTTCTGTTAACTTCAAGTGGATACGATTATTTCATCAATTTGAAGAAACAAGTGCAAGCTTCACAAACACCATCAGCACTTTGGTGAGGACATGTGAACATGACAACAAACTGAATAGATGCAAACTGCAAAAAAAAAACACTCATATCCAAATAATTAAGGATTGTTTGAAAAGATACAGAAAAAATGATGACAAAGGTAACAAAAAATCGTAGGATTGATTTGATAGAATTTGGTGGTTAATAAAAAGAAAAACTCGGGCATGCATATGATGATAGAATGTCATTTAGAATAAAAGAAAAAGTAATGGCAACCACCAAAAGTGGAAAAACTATATACTCTTGTAAGACTCTCAACACGAAAAGATAGGACAAATGTAAAATATGACAGAACAAGAGCAAATATTTTCTACCCTAATACCCATGTACCTTACATTCAGCCAATGTAACACATAATAACACCTAATGTTACCCTTTGTCTGATGTTATCAAATATTACATTCTCCTTGGCTGTATGCTTGCATCACATGTTTTAAGGATAGAGTTTGAACCTGGTGGGTGGCTAACAAGATATAAGATTTGACAGGTTAATGAAGAAATATATCTAGTGTGCTGAAGAAAAAACATTAAAACAGACAAAAAACACTAAGAAATACATATTCATATGTTTGTTAAGTGCAAGTTCATTCTAACCCCTTTAATTTATCTTACGGCCAACCAATAAAAGGTGCGATGAACCTAACAATTCTCACTCTATCTCTAATCCATTTTCATAGCGTATTTTACAGTCCCCTTGCTACAGCTTACATTCCAAAGACAAGTAAGTTCAATCTGTAGAACTATTGGAGAAAATTTAACCGAATACAATCAAGCAAACAGAGCATTGCGCAGTAATATGCATCAAAAACATTATAAAAAAGCAAACAAAGCCCCTCAGTAGATTCACCTGTTGATCATATTGGGTCAGAGCAGCGTCGTCATGAGTTTCTGGCGCTAACCCCTCCCTAGATTCAGCCTGGCAAGCAGCATTATACTTGACCACTGCGGCAGCTACATCAACTGGAGCTTTCATCTCCGGCGTGGTAGTGTAGTAGTCCGACGCCATAATCTTGCTCAGCTTCTCCCTCAGGGAGGCATCTACACAACAGCGAACGATTAAGAAGTTTAAATATTAAAGGAAAGCATTGATGAAAGCTTACAGGTAACGTTGGATCCGACAACAATGGGCTGATGTGCTCTCTGGAGCCAGAGTTTCGCGTGCTGGAAACAGTCGTTAAGGGCACTCCTGTGAGAGATTGCCGAGTAGAGCGGCCGGGAGGTAATTTGTCCTCCAAGAGCAGAGATCATATCGAGATCATTCTCGCTGAGCAGCTCCGTGGCTTCTTCCGTGACATAATCATAGGTCAGGCAGCAGCCGCGCTCATGGGTCCTCGTCAACATCATCGAGTTGAACTCGCTCTGGGGCTTCACGTCAAACAGGCAGCCAAAATATAGCAGCGCAAGCAAATCCTGAACTGCAGATTCAGATGAAGACGAAGACTCCTCAGCCAGGTCGGGGTTGGGGTTAGGATCATCTGAGGAAGAGCAGGGGGCGGCGCGCGACAGCTCTTCCTGGACTGCGGCTGCAAGTGGCGGTCGGAGCTTCTCGTATTCGTCTATGAGGGCCACTACGGCGGGCTTGGACCGGAGGACTTCTTCCTGCTCCTTGTTCAGGGCTTTGCCATGCGCGAGGCTGGCCTCCATCTGCATGATACGGTTATATTTTTTCCGTAGAGCGCGGAGCCGCTTGCTCAGCAGACTAAGAACCGGCCCCTCGGCCGCCTGCGACTCAGAATCCGAAGGGGAGGCCGCCGACGCCATCCAGCGCCGCCACTCCGATCTTCGAAGGTAGATCGCAAGATAGGGAAGAGAGGACAATCTCTCAAAGACGAAGGCAAGTGTTGGAGAGGTTGGGGAGCATAAAAAGGAGTTTTTTTTCGATGGTTACGCAGAGGGAAGGATTTTACCGGCGATAGATAAGGACCGGAAGAGCCGGAAAAGCGAAAATGGTGGTGTGGACGCCGTGACGGTGACGAGGTTTGAAGAAAGAGAAACCGTGTACGTTGGATGAGATCTGAACGGTCAACAGTTAGCCATAGAGCGGAAAATATCATCTACACTGTTTGTTCGGGTTTTTTTCCAAAAAAATTGATTAATTACATCCAAAATATCAAAAATTTGTAAGTTTTTATAAAATAAATTTTATAATTTTTTTGGGCAAATTACACCCTGATCTCTGAGTTTAACGCTTAATAACACACCGTTCACGTTTTTAAAATTATAACGTCGGGATCTCTGAGTTTTAATAAATTATCAAATAGATCTTTTAATTTTTTAAAATTATCATTTTATCCTTCCCCCTCTCTCTCCTCACGATCCCCGCGGCCGCGCGACATATGAGACCCGCCGGCGGCCTCGCGCTTGCGCGGGGATCAGGAGAAGAGAAAGGGGAGGGTTGAAATGGTAATTTTAAAAAAATTAATAAAAAAAAATAAAAAAAAAATTCATTTAATAATTTATTAAAACTCAGGAGCCTCGATGTTATAATTTTAAAAATGTAATCTGTACGTTATTAAGCATTAAACTTAAAAATTTGGGTGTAATTCACCCTTTTTTTGTAAGTAAATAAATTTTATGAATTACTTAAAAAGCTAACAAATTTTAAGCATAATTTCTTCACAAGAACAAAAAAATAATTAAAATTAAAAATTATAAAATTTACTCAGCTAAAATTAGGTTTAGCTCTGAAATTTTTCATAAATTACTTGTAAAGTCCAGGATTATTTTCGGATGTCTCAATTTTTGAATGTGATTCAATTTTACGTCCTTGAAATCTGTTGTCTCTAAGTTGAGTCCAACCATTGATAATGTTTTCTTATTAACTCTTAAAATTTTTTGTCAAATATTTTATTCTATCAATTAACTCAAAATTCACTTTTTACAGTAATTATAAGAAATTTTAAAATTATGAGAAAATGTCAAATAACCCAATACACAAAGGGTATTAGACATTTCAAAAAATTTGAGCATTATAATTGAACGACTTGTAAGACAGACTGATTATCATAATTGTGCAAAGAACTTTTAAATTTGGAGGTAAAATAATTTATTAATTTAATTTGATCGTATATAATAACTTTCAATAAGAAGGTTAATGATGTACATTAGAAAAGTCACAATTTCTATGTGATGGATCTAATTGAAGTTAGAAAATGAGTTTTGGGACCTAATGGTGAAACTTGAAAAGGCACAGTTGATTGGATAATTCAAATGTTAGGACTTGAGTGTAATTGTTATCCATTGTCAATGACTGGCAATTAATTTTCCTTGATAAAATTATGGGCTATGAAAAGGCCTCTTTACGCCTTAATGGGCTGGCCCAATATGAAATTAAAAAGCCTCAACGCTTAACCTAATGTTTGCTGTACATTGATATTTAGTGATCTATTAGAAATATTTGATTGTGTTTTAATATAATACCTATAATTAAACATCTATTTATCTATATATCAATTAATATTGAGAGAATAGGCTTTTTTAGGGTCTGCTTTATGACATGTGAATGAATTTGAATTGAATAGTGATGTTTTTGCATCTATTCATTGCATTACGTTGAATTTAAGTGGAGTGCAAGCATTTTGAGCATGATTCATTGTATGATAAGTTATTTTAACAGAATAAAAAAAATTATGTGAGTATTCATTTAGTTTTTATTGTATTTGAAGAAAATATATACAATTTGACTTTAATCTTGTATATAGGAAGGTTTTTAACAGAAAACTCTGATTACACACCTAATGTTTGCTATATTGATGAATTTCAATTAAAAATTGATATTTGGCATTCTATTAGGGATATTTGATTGTGTTTTAATGTAATATCTATAATTACACATCTATTTGTCAGTATATCGATAACTTTTTAAGAGAATAAGCACTATTAGGGATTGATTTATGACATATCAGTGAATTTGAGTTAAATAGTGATGTTTTTGCCGCTATTCATTGTATTACGTTGAATTCAAGTGGAGTATAAGTATTTAAAGTACGATTCATTACATAATAAGTTATTTTAACAGAATACAAGTAATTGTCTGAGTATTCAATTAGTTTTTATTATATTTGAAGAGAATATATGCAATTTGACTTTAATCTTGTCTATATGAATGTTTTTTAACATAATACTCTGATAACAAATCTAATGTTTGCTATATTGATGTATTTCATTCAAAAATTAATATTTGGCGATCTATTAGGGACATTTGATTGTGTTTTAATGGAATACCTATAATTACACATTTATTTGTCAGTATATCGATCAATTTTAAGAGAATAGGCACTTTTAGGGTCTGATTTATGACATATTAATCAATTTGAGTTTAATAGTGAGTTTTTGGCTGCTATTCATTGAATTACATTGAATTTAAGTGGAGTACAAGTATTTAGAGTACGATTCATTGCATAATAAGTTATTTTTAATTGAATACAAATAATTATGTGAGTATTCAATTAGTTTTTATTCTATTTGAAGAGAATATATGCAATTTGATTTTAATCTTGTCTATATGAAGATTTTTTAATATAATACTCTAATTACACCCCTAATATTTGTTATATTGATGTGTTTCAGTCGACAAATAATATGTGACAATCTATTAGGGACATTTGATTGCGTTTTAATGTAATATCTGTAATTACACATCTATTTGTTAGTATATTGATCAATTTTAAGAGAATAGGTTTTTTTAGGGTCTGATTTATGATATATCAATGAATTTGAGTTAAATAGTGATGTTTTCTCATCTTTTGATTGCATTACGTTGAATTCCAATGGAGTACAAGCATTTAGAGTATGATTTATTGCATAATAAGTTATTTTAACTAAATAAAAGCAATTGTGTGAGTATTCAATTAATTTTTAATGTATTTGAAAAGAATATGTGCAATTTGACTTTAATCTTGTCTATATGAAGGTTTTTTCACATAATACTGTGATTACACACCTAATGTTTGTCATATTGATGTATTTCAATCGAAAATTGATATTTGGCAAACTAGTAGGAACATTTGATTATGTTTTAATGTAATACCTATAATTACACATCTATTTTTTAGTATATCGATTAGTTTTAGTAGAATAGGTTCTTTTAGGGTCTGATTTATGATAAATCAATGAATTTGAGTTGAATAGTAATGTTTTTGTAGCTATTCATCGCATTACGTTCAATTCAAGTGGAGCACAAGCATTTAGAGTATAAGCATTTAGAGTACAATTCATTTCATAATAAGTTATTTTTAACTGAATACAAGCAATTATGTGAATATTCAATTAATTTTTATTCTATTTGAAGATAATATATGGAATTTGACTTTAATCTTGTCTATATGAAGATTTTTTAACATAAAACTCTTATTACACCCCAAATATTTGCTATATTAATGTATTTCAGTTGAAAAATGATATGTGGCGATCTATTAGGGATATTTGATTGCGTTTTAATGTAATACCTATAATTACATATCTTTTTGTCAGTATATCGATCTATTTTAAGAGAATAGACACTTTTAGAGACTGATTTTATGACATATCAATGAATTTGAGTTAAATAATGATGTTATTGCCGCTATTCATTGCATTAAGTTGAATTCAAGTGAAGTACAAGTATTTAGAGTACGATTCATTGCATAATAAGTTATTTTAACTGAATACAAGCAATTACCTGAGTATTCAATTAGTTTTTATTGTATTTAAAGAGAATATATACAATTTGACTTTAATCTCGTCTATATGATGGTTTTTTAACATAATACTCTGATTACAAACCTAATGTTTACTATATTGATGTAGTTCAATCAAAAATTAGTATTTGGCGATCTATTAGGGATATTTGATTGCATTTTAATGTAATACTTATAATTACACATCTATTTGTAAGTATATCAATCAATTTTACGAGAATAGGCTCTTTTAGGGTCTAATTTTTGACATATAAATGAATTTGAGTTGAATAGTGTTGTTTTTGCAGCTATTCATTACATTATATTGAATTCAAGTGGAGTACAATAATTTAGAGTATGATTCATTACGTAATAAATTATTTTTAACTGAATACAAGCAATTATATGAGTATTCAATTAGTTTCTATTGTATTCGAAGAGAATATATGCAATTAGACTTTAATCTTGTCTATATGAAGGTTTTTTAACATAATACTCTGATTATACCTGTAATATTTGCTACATTGATGTATTTCTGTCAAAAAATGATATGTGACGATCTATTAGGGACATTCGATTGCGTTTTAATGTAATACCTACAATTATACATCTTTTTATCAGTATATCGATCAATTTTAAGAGAATAGACACTTTTAGGGATTGATTTATGACATATCAATAAATTTGAGTTAAATAGTGATATTTTTGCCGCTATTCGTTGCATTACGTTGAATTCAAGTGGAGTACAAGTATTTAGAGTACGATTCATTGCATAATAAGTTATTTTAACTGAATACAAGCAATTATGTAAGTATTCAATTAGTGTTTATTCTATTTGAAGAGAATATATGCAATTTGACTTTAATCTTGTCTATATGAAAGTTTTTTAACAGAAGACTCTGATTACATGCCTAACATTTGCTATATTGATGTATTTCAATTGAAAATTGATATTTGGAGTTCTATTAGGAATATTTGATTGTGTTTCAATGTAATACCTATAATTACATATCTTTTTGTCAGTATATTGATCAATTTTAAGAGAGTAGGGTCTTTTAAGGTTTGATTTATGACATATCAATGAATTTGAGTTGAATAGTAATTCTTTTGCTGCTATTCATTGCATTACGTTGAATTCAAGTATAGTACAAGCATTTAGACTACGATTCATTGCATAATAAGTCATTTTAAACGAATACAAGCAATTGTGTGAGTATTCAATTAGTTTTTATTGGATTTGAAAAGCATATATGCAATTTGACTTTAATCTCGTCTATATGAAGGTTTGTTAACTTAATACTCTGATTACAAACCTAATATTTGCTATAATTATATTAGGGACATTGGATCGCGTTTTAATGTAATACCTATAATTATACATCTTTTTATCAGTATATCGATCAATTTTAAGAGAATAGGCTCTTTTAGAGTCTAATTTATGACATAAATGAAATTGAGTTCAATAATGATATTTTTGCAACTATTCGTTGCATTACGTTGAATTCAAGTGGAGCACAAGCATTTAGGCCTCGTTTGGTTCGAGCTTTTTTTTAGACATGAAAAAAAAAAATTTTATTTTTTAAATTTAATGAAAGAGAAATTTATTTTACCATTAGAAAATATGTAAAATGTGAAATACTTTTAATTTTGATATTCGTATTTGTATTAGATGTGAAATAAAGTTGATTTTTATAGTTGAAATTTGTGTTGGGCAAAAAACTGCTCTCGAACCAAACGAGGCTTTAGAGTATGATTCATTGCATAATAGGTTATTTTAACTGAATACAAGCAATTGTGTGAGTATTCAATTAATTTTTATTTTATTTGAAGAGAATATATGCAATTTGACTTCAATCTTGTCTATATGAAAGTTTGTTAACATAATACTGTGATTACACACCTAATATTTGTCATATTGACGTATTTGAGTCGAAAAATGATATTTGGCTATCTATTAGGGACATTTGATTGCGTTTTAATATAATACCTACAATTATAAATCTTTTTGTCAGTATATATATATTAATTTTAAGAGAATAGACACTAATAGAGACTGATTTATGACATATCAGTGAATTTGTGTTAAATAGTGATATTTTTACCGTTATTCATTGCATTACGTTAAATTCAAGTGGAGTACAAGTATTTAGAGTACGATTCAATGCATAATAAGTTATTTTAACTGAATAGAAGCAATTATGTGAGTATTTAATTAGTTTTTCTTGTATTTGAAGAGAATATATGCAGTTTGACTATGATCTTGTCTAAATGAAGTTTTTTTAACAGTATACTCTGATTACATACCTAATATTTGCTATAATGATGTATTTCAATTGAAAATTGATATTTGACGATCTATTTGGGATATTTGATTGCCTTTTAATATAATACCTATAATAACACATCTATTTGTTACTATATCGATTAATTATAAGAGAATAGGTTCTTTTAGGGTCTTATTTATGACAAATCAATAAATTTGAGTTGAATAGTGATGTTTTTGCCGCTATTCAACGCATTACGTTGAATTCAAGTGGAGTACAAGCATTTAGAGTACGATTCATTACATAATAAGTTATTTTTAACTGAATATAAGCAATAATGTGAGTATTCAATTAATTTTTATTCTATTTGAAGACAATATATGTATTTTGACTTTAATCTTGTCTATATAAAGGTTTTTTAATATAATACTCTGATTACAATGATAATATTTGCTATATTGATGTATTAAAATGATATGTGGCAATCTATTATGGACGTTGGATTGCGTTTTAATGTAATACATATAGTTATACATTTTTTTGTCAGTATGTCGATCAATTTTAACTGAATAGGCACTTTTAGGGACTTATTTATGACATATCAATAAATTTAAGTTAAATAGTATTGTTTTTTCAGCTATTCAGTGCATTATGTTGAATTCAAGTGGAGTACAAGTATTTAGAGTACGATTTATTGCATAATAAGTTATTTAAACTGAATACATGCAATTGTGTGATATTCAATTAATGTTTATTCTATTTGAAGAGAATATATGCAATTTGACTTTAATCTTATCTATATGAAGGTTTTTAACAGAAGACTCTGATTACATACCTAATATTTGCTATATTGATGTATTTCAATCGAAAATTGATATTTGGAGTTCTATTAGGGACATTGGATGGCGTTTTAATGTAATACCTATAATTACACATCTATTTATCAGTATATCGATAAATTTAAGAGAATAAGATCTTTTAGGGTCTGATTTTAACTGAATACAAGCAATTGTGTGAGTATTCAATTAGGGTTTCTTGTATTTAAAGAGAATATATGCAATTGACTTTAATCTCATCTATATGAAGGTTGGTTAACATAATACTCTGATTACAAACCTAATGTTTACTATATTGATGTATTTTATTCGAAAATTAATATTTAGCGATCTATTGGGACATTTGATTGTGTTTTAATGTAATACCTATAATTATACATCTATTTGTTAGTATATCGATCAATTCTAAGAGAATAGGCACTTTTAGGGACTGATTATGACATATCAATGAATTTGAGTTAAATAGTGTTGTTTTTGCAGCTATTTATTGCATTACATTGAATTCAAGTGGAGTACGTTAAATAGATTACGATTTATTGCATAATAAGTTATTTTAACCAAATACAAGCAATTATCTGAGTATTCAATTAATTTTTACTGTATTTGAAGAGAATATAACTGATTTATGACATTTAACTGAATACAAGCAATTGTGTGAGTATTCAATTAGGGTTTCTTGTATTTAAAGAGAATATACGCAATTGACTTTAATCTCGTCTATATGAAGATTGCTTAACATAATACTCTGATTACAAACCTAATGTTTACTATATTGATGTATTTCATTCGAAAAATGATAGGTGGCGATCTATTAGGGACATTGGATGGCGTTTTAATGTAATACCTATAATTATACATCTATTTGTTAGTATATCGATCAATTCTAAGAGAATAGGCACTTTTAGGGACTGATTTATGACATTTAACTGAATACAAGCAATTGTGTGAGTATTCAATTAGGGTTTCTTGTATTTAAAGAGAATATATGCAATTGACTTTAATCTCGTCTATATGAAGATTGCTTAACATAATACTCTGATTACAAACCTAATGTTTACTATATTGATGTATTTCGTTCAAAATTTAATATTTGGCGATCTATTAGGGATATTTGATTGCGTTTTAATGTAATACCTATAATTACACATCTATTTGTTAGTATATCGATCAATTCTAATAGAATAGGCACTTTTAGGGACTGATTTATGACATATCAATGAATTTGAGTTAAATAGTGATGTTTTTGTAGCTATTTATTGCATTACGTTGAATT
>JAEMOT010001307.1:440291-454017 GCA_019297695.1 Apostasia ramifera | reverse complement strand
GTTTGACCTGGGTCAAGAGTCCTGCAAAACCTGAAGCTGAGTCAGTCAATAACCAATCAAGTATAGGCCTGTCAGGCGCCACGTGTTCGGCCAGGATGCAGTGCAGGAACCACGTGTTAACAATAATAATTTGAAATAAGTCTCATTTTAGGTTAATAAATCTCAATCTACTCAAATATTACCAATTCTAACATATTTCTAATAGAGTAAATATGAACTTTCAAATATTTAAAAATGAAACACATTCATATATCAACATGAATTTAATATTATTTACATTAAACATAGTAAAACATGAACATAATGGCATAGATATAGATTTCTAGTCATTTAAGCAAGTAATCAACATCAATTTCATAGGTGAAATATGACAAAATATGATGTGATGAATATATAATACACAAATTATAGAGGAATTTCACAAATTGGATGATTTAAACTAAATTTTCTCATACTAATGTCTTAATATTTATATTTAATTTATTTTGGCTGAATTATGGTAGAACTATGGTAGAATTTATATCATTGAATTCACTGTAGAACTGAGGTTTTGTTGAGATCCGAAAAGGAAGATTACTCGAAATTGCCGTATCCAATTCTAGGTGTAGGGAAAGCATGGAGATAATTAATGAAGAAGATGTAGGGGAAAATATATTTTCGAGAGAGGAATCGCGCGCCTTCTCTCAGTCCTATGCATCTCTCTCTTACTCTCTCTCTAGGCCAACGACGCGCGGTTACTAGATTAGGGCCGTCGAATTGGAAAAAAACTTGGGTTCGGAGAGCTCGCCACGTCACATTTTCATACCTGCTTGTTATAGGTATAAATGTGCTTGTTATAGAACACTTTTATAACAAGCACGTTTTCTATAACAAGCACTTTTAGCTCTATAACAAGCACATTTATACCTGTAACAAGCAGGTATGAAAATATGACGTTGCGAGCTCTCTGAACCCAAGTTTTTTTCGTCGAATTGAGGGGAATGATTGGAGTAGATGAATTGAGAGAAATCTGATTCCCTCTAATAACTCAATTTAGGATATTTGAACAATCCTCACAGAAATAAATTTAAGAGGATAATTACGAATTTAATGGGATTTAAATCTAATTTTTATAATTAGATTTTGTTCAATCCAAATTTAGTTCCTTTAAATTTTAAATTCATTCTACAAATAAATAAATTAAATAGCCATAGTATTAAAAGACATTTTTATTTCAATAAAAATAAAATTTAAATTACTAAAATGTTATAATTTGGAAATAAATATAGTTATATTTGCCAACAATCATAATATTCAGGACTTGAACTGTATCTTGTTTAACTTAAAATTAAGGGCAATTACGTCCAGGTCCCTGAGTTTAATGCTTAATATCGCACTGGTCCAAATTATAACATCGGGGTAGTTTTAATAAATTATCAAATGGATCTTTTTTATTATTAAAATTTTTTAAAATTATCATTTTACCCATGCCATTCTCTCTCTCCTCCCGATCCGTTGCACGCGTGCGGCCCGCGCAAGTGCGCCGGATCGGGAGGAGAGAGAAGAGAGAGGCGGCCGCCGGTGGGTCGTGCAGGTGCAGCGCGCGTGCGTCGGATCGGGAGGAGAGAGAGAATGGTAGGGGTAAAACTGTAATTTTAAAAATTTTAATAATAAAAAAATTAAAAAGGATCATTTGATAATTTACTCAGGGACCGATCTTATAATTTTAAAAACATGGATCTGTATGATATTAAGTGTTAAACTCAGGGACTTAAGCGTAATTTGCCCTAAAATTAATATAGTTGTACAAGCAAACAATAATCTCTCATAAGTTAGGATTGTTTGTGTTTTTGATTTTTGATGAAGTTTGTGTTTGTATATATTTCATGATCAATTTACTTGATTTATTTTTTTAAGAGTGGTTGCATTAAAATATAAATAAATAAATATTTAAAATAATATTTTCGTTCTTTGAAACTTGACTGAAGCTTAGGATACTATAAAAAATTAAACAAGATAAATACATGATTAAGTATAATAGTCATGATCTTCAGTGAGAATCGTGCAAAACTTAGGTGCGAGAAATGTACCCTCATTTTATCTTATATCAGCTATATAAATAGAGGAAGCAACATAGTCAACTATCTTATTAGTGAATTTATATACCTGTGTAACTCTATGTGTCTTAAAAGTACTCAAAAAATTAATAAATTGACCAGACGATAAGCTGCTTCTAACAGCTCCACATAATAAAAATAGAATATCTCGTATAACGATGCTAGAATTCCTTCAAACTGGTGAGTTCAGTTCATTATCACAATGGAGTGTACTAAATAAAAGAGAGGGCTGGCTTGAAAGTCTTGGGATTTTTTAATTCCAGCTAGCTAGATGGGGGACCTCATGAGGCCATTGATGCATCCTATAGAGATTTATCATGCATTCAGCCAGGCAAAGGATTAGTGGAGGATCTCCTTTTACTTCCTTAAGATTGTCTCGTGATATTGCTAGTGTAATATCTGATAAAATTTAAATTTAAATTTTTAATTAATTTAATTTATTATGATAAAATTAATTTTTATTTATAAGATTAATTATTTAAAATTAAATATATGAAATATTAAATATTTGTTATGCGAATTAAAATTCAAAATGGCTGAAATTAATATTTAATTTAATTAAATTGAATTATTTAAAATTCAAATCTAATGAATTTAATTACCCATTAAATATCCATAACTACTTCCTTAAATTAAGGCTAAGAAAAATTACAGAAATACCCCTAGATTATTATTTAGAGAAAGAAATAGAGTTTCTCGCCCTAAAATATCGATTCAACTTTCTCCCTTCTACAACCGCCGCCGGCCTAGAGAGAGGAGAGAGAAAGTAACGCATTGGAGAGAGAGAAGCCGGATCTCCCTCAAAATTGATGATTCTTCTTCAACTTCTTCTCGATCTACACATTTTTTAACGCATTGAACCGGATCTAGCAATTTGGAGTGATCCTTTCTCTTCGAATCTCAAGAAAACCTAAGATCATGGTGAATTCGAGGTAAGTTCGATCCTAACTTGGCTTAAATAAATTTAAAATCTATTATAAAAATTGAATAGGTTGAATGAAATTAATATTTCATGCAAATGATCATGAATTTCTCTGGGAATTTATTTTTACCTTACGGAATTATGCTTTAGCCCATTTTATATTCAAATATTTATGAAATTTTATAGTTTAGCCAATTGTATATGTGAATCATCCTGCCGCAATGCCTTCATGTCTCATGTAGCTAATTTTTAAATATTATTTAAATTATATAATTCATTTTGCTGTCAATGCTTCCATGCCGTGCTTTATGTTCCCTGTAGCATATAATATTTTTGTCTTAATTTATTCTCATAGTAAAAATAAATATGATTAATTGAAAATAGTTTCTACAAATCCTCCATTTTCATTGTCGTTGATGCCAAAATCATGCGGGCTTCAGTTATTCTATAGTATGTAGAATCTATAACTTGATTGTTTAATAAATATTTCATATTTCAGGTAAAATTCTTCATGTGAACTGATCGAGTAGATAGTAAAAGTTTCAATTAATTTCAATTGAAGACTAACCATTGCCATTTACATATATATTTCAAACCTTGAACGAGATTTGAAATTTGATTGTAATTTAATATCCACTAGAAGGGTAAGTGTACTGGCTTGCATGCGTGGGTAAATAAGGCACAAATTAGTCATCATACTTGACGAGACTAATTGATATTTGAGCAAGTGTATGGACTTGCCAATTTAATAAATTATAATATAAGAATTTTAAAGACGACAATGGATTAAAAATTAAATGTGATTTCTGTGGGATTACGCACCTGTCTTAGCTCGAGCATATGATATGATATTTGGCGCGACGACGTCCATTGGATATGCCTACGGAGGGCTATTCATAGGGGGTGACGATCTCCAAAGATGTAAAAGACAGCTGAGGCGTAGTACGAGAAATCACGGGCCCAAAAGATAAAAGTAAAATTAATAAAAAGAAATTTACTCGTTACTTATATTGTTATCATTTCTATTTACATGCTGATATGGTATTTTCTATGCAAATCATGATATGTTTGTTTAATATTACTGTTCACACTGTACTATGTCTTTTTTTATCCTACATACATGCTTAATTGGAATTTATTTAATACATGTTTAATTATTTGTTATTCTTATTACATCATGTTAATATGCTATATTATTGTTATCATTATTTAATATTTTTATTTAAAGATTTTATTAGTGTACAACCTACGAGTCTGTTCTAACGGACTCTGTCACAAATGTGGCAGGTACTGGAGCACTTAATCACGGGAATGAGGAGAATATCAGTAAAAAAGAGAATTAGTTTATTTTTTTTATTTCTTTAGAGAGTGACTTATTTGCTTATGTGTTTAGTTAAGACTTTAGTGATTTGTCTTATTTGCTTTAGTTGAATATTTATTTCTGTTCTAAAATGTAGTAATATAAACTTCTGCAATATCTTTTGATCTATTTAGTTTTCTTCCACTGTTAATTTAATTTTTCTTCTCCCCTAACTTAGATAAATTTTTGTGTGACGGTTAGGGTCGTCCTCGAACCACATCGTACTGTGGGAGGTCGGCTTTGATACCATATTGTAATATTCTGTGATCTCATTGTAGAGGTATTGTCCGCTTTGGCTTTAGAAAAACTGCGTGATTTGAGCGCTTCGCAGGAGGTCACCCATTCCAGTGCTACTCCAGCCCAAGCACGCTTAATTACCGAGTTTTCCATCACTAGCCTCACGGTTTTGCCCCAAAAGACTCCTCTGCTATTTGAGATCACGTTATCTACTTGTACAGCTTAGGATCTCCTTCCCTTTTCGATGTGGGACGATTCATTTCTGCACCCCTCTCACCACTCATTATTTGGTCTAGAAGTCTGCCAGAAGCCGCACTTTGCCTCAGTGATTCATTTCTCTTAGGACATCACCCGGCATCACTCCTCGCCCTTTTCGGCCACGGGCGTCACAACTAATAATTAATTAATGAGTTGCTTCAATAATCTCTCTAAGTTTCTTGTGAAATTCTTTATAAGTTGAGTTTTCAGAGCAAAGATATGCATGGTTATAAACACTAGATGTTGAGCTAAATTATTTAGTACAGAAGCCTTAGCCTTTTCTTGCGTCTCTCCTCTCATCTCTCGCTTATGTCCTGTTACTCGTCCGACGGCCTATCTCTTGTAGCAGCTCCTCGGGTAGCTGCTCCGCTCGGTCAATTTGTGAAATCTTTTGGGCTTTTTTTGATATCAAATCACAAGCAAAGCACATGAGTTGTTGCAGCATGTGATTAGGAGTGCATGGAGTTCGATCTCCTGTTATGTCACTTCGATTTATTGGGTCAAATTTAGGTTTAATTTGTGTTGAGACAGGTGGGATCAGGCTTTTTATTTAATCAGCTCAGGACTTAACGGTGAGGAAGCCGAAGAGATGAGCTTTGTTTGCAATTTCTCCACAAATTCAGCCCCGTTTTAGATTGGGATGGCTGCATCCCCATGTCCCAGACTGATCTGCTGGCCTTCTCTGCCAAACCTCGACCCGGCCTCTTCGCCGAGTCCGCCCACGACGCACGAGCCCACCGCCCACGACAGTCCTCGCCTGCTTCTGCCGGCGCACGACTACCGTAGTGCATCCTCCTCCTCCGACGCACCTCCTCCCGCCTCCTTTATAAAACTTTGTCATTTGATTGCAGAGGATGATGACTGCTGATGATGAGTTGATGATTCTGAGTTTTCATGTTATTGAGTTGAGAGCAGAGGGTTTTCATCTTCTTGATGATTCCGGGCAGTTTAGCGCGGATTCAGTGCCGGAACAGCAGGTGGCTGCGATGGCATTCCTCAGTTGAGCGGACTTCGACGCAGGTGGTGTCGATTCGGCTGAAACTGGAGGTAGCAATGGGCTGTTTCCGACTTGAGGTTTCTATAGGCCATAGGAATTTTCTTCTTCCGTGCTTTCCTAGCTTTTCTGTTCGTAATCTACTATTTAATTACCTCTCCTAATTAGCTCACAGTGTTAATATTCCTGCTCACAGTGTTAATATTCCTGCTTTACTGAACTGATCTTATTCCTAAAGTCAAAATCTAGTTTATTGTTGTTTCCATGTCACTTAGTCATACCTCTGTTTTGTTAACTGTTTAAGCATTTACTATTTTGCTTGATTCCAATTCCTATGTTGTTATTTTCTGTTCTAGCCTAGTGTTGAATTGCTCTTTGAATATGTGGATGACAGTATTAAATCCTAATGGAATTGTCTGATGCTGTCTCAGACCATCTTCTAGATTCCAGTCATGTGGTTTATGATAGCTATTTGCTTCAATAGAGTCCAGCTAATTCTCAGATGTTAAGTAGTTCAAGTTTCAGGCTTGCTAATGAACTCCTATTGTAACTTGATAGCCTTTTACAGTCAAGTTTACTCTGTAGTTGAGTTTGCTTCGGTTGGGTCGGCTCTGAACCCAAATAACCAAACATTTCTTACAAACTCATTATATATTTCAAGTCATAAACATATGTTTGTGATGACATGCAAAATACTTGATATCACTAAACATCTGAAGTGATTTTAGATAGAATTTTGAAATGAAGTTGTCTTACTAAAAATAAGAAGTTTCAAACAATAAACTTTCCATCATTCCAATATGTCCAAATTAGGTGGAACTTTGCCCAATATGCCCTCCTCTAAATGCGTGTCCAACCATTTTTTTTTTGAAGGAGCATAGTCAGATGTGGTAATGCCACAGATTTGTCACCACTTTCTTGGCTTTGTCCTGTTGCATTGGTACAACTAGTGCTTCCTTTCCTCATGAAAGGACAACATATTTTGGTGTACTTAGGTTCCAAACTACTATATTTTTGATGGAGCTCTACGAGTGCTTGTTTAGGTCCATGACGTTTGGTAACTCAGCATGAGATATTTTGTATGACAGATGACAAAAATAGTAGCTAAGGACCAAACTGCAGTCATCTCAATATTTTTCAAATTTTAATTTCATTGATTCAGCCATTATTCTAAGACTCATAATTGCACGAGATATTAACTTGTTCAAATGAAGTTGAATATGACATATGTCAGCTATAAGAAAGAAATTTTAGATAAGTGAATTGTAGCATTATATAATGCCTTCTTTATTTAGTGAAAAATGTAGGATTGCAGTGGTAGTTTATAAGCAAGTAATCCTATGCAGCTGTGCTGTTTTGTAACAATGTTGGAGTTTGTGCTTTTGTAAGGTTGTTGTTTCATTGCTGTATGAGCCTAAAATTGTTTATACAAAAAATGTAGCAATTTCATGTTGTGTTGCCTACAATTTCCCTACTTCTAGGATCGAATTGTACTCCTAGCTGATATATAGGAAGCAATTCAGAAAGGGATATAAGAAGAAACACGCACAAGTTCATGCGGTTCTGTTAATTTCACCTACATACTCAACCACATTAAATATATCAAGCTCAAAGTTACCTAGATAAGATGAAGGGGTCTGCCTCCCTATTTATAATGGAACATAAGGGCAATTGGTTTACAAGATAATCAAATATATCAGTAGTTATTTTGTAATTGATTTTTATTATTCAGAAATTCAAATATTTCAAACTTTTAATATCACGTCTATATTTTTTTTCTTTTCATGAAATTTCATATCAGGAATGATGAACTGGGTCATAAGTTGAGAATTGGAAATATGCTTCTCCCTCTAATACCTACTAAGACTAAAGAGCTTGACATAATTGCATCAAGAATATAGAAGCTTGACATTATTGCATCAGATTGAAAAGGGGCAGCTTCAGACTGTCAATTCAGGATAAAAAGCCATAGTGAGTCAATAGCTTAACCTAGATATCTACCTTTACTTTGCAAGCAGTTTAAGTACCCTGTTTTGTCTTTACATTCACACTATAAATCAACTTGTCATATGATGAACATGCCTTGATTGATTATAGTTTTTCATATTATTGGCTGCAGTGGGGATGGAAGCAAAGAAGTGGGATTTGATCAACTAAACAATGAGGAACTTGCTGAGGAGTTTAAGCAGCCATTGCTGCAGCAAAAGATGAATATTGCATGATTAACTGCTTGGCTGTGATGAGCTGTACCATATGCGGTTAGAGAAGTATACAAGGTATCTGGATTTCATCTAAATTGTTTGTTCTGTTTTTGCTGCGCTACAAATGGCACGGGTGCATAATAATGTGTTTTGGGGAAATTTTATACATACTCCTTAATTCTTCATATATTGCATGCACGTTGACTCTCCAATATACACGAAGCCCTCTTTTTTTAAGAGTTGATTTGTTGTCTTTATGTGAATATGGGGTCCAAGCATAATTTAATGATTAGAATGTAACATAATTAATTCAGTCAGATTCGAATGGTGTAATAGGCTTCGTCATTTTAAAGTTCATTTGTTCCCAAATTTATATTGATGGGCTTGTTTTTTTAAAAAGAAGCCAAAATAAAGATGTTTGTATTAATGCTGTTCCTTTATAACCGGCGAGAAGCTTCTAATACCCATCAGAGCCATTCGGGGTGTTTTTTTTTTTCAAATTTAATTTTATATATAATCTTAGTTTAGCTTATGAGAAATTTCTTGTTTGACGTTTTCTGAGGTTATGTTATGATTTCTTTTTTTCTATTTCATAACTGTACCGATTTGAATAAGTTTGCGATATATGCTAATGAGTGGTTGCAAAAATGGTAGGATTCAATTTTTAGCCCTAAGGGAAGTCAATATGTCATGCATTACATAATTTACGTTGCATGCAGATTTTTTCTTTCGATGAAATTTTGTTCTTTGCAGAAATTTGTTTCTTCACAATGGATCAATTTGTAATTTTTTAATCTCTACATATCCTCTCTCTTTGAATGTATGTATATATGTAAAGACGCACAAACATATATGTATCTAAAGGTTTATTTTGAATCTTCTGTTAATACTGGGCTAGCTAATTGTTGGACAAAGTCAGTGATTTTATAATTAAATAAACGGATAATTTCTTACAGTTTATTCATATTTATTAGTATGCCTTCTGCAGTTTATCCATATTTATACTTTTGATTCAAGTTCTTAAAAATCCTTCTATAAATTCCCTATAGTTTAACTCAATACTACTTTAAAGGTCTTTAAAATAAAGTTTCTTGCATAAAGTTCAGAACATACTGTTTCTATCATATTCCTTCTATCCAACTGTTAAAGTTAATACAATTCTTTTTTAACCATATTTGCAACTACACCCCCCCCCCTCTTTCTTACTTTGATGCTGCGGAAGCCATTATTGTCCTTCCCCGCTTTGGATCTTGTTGAAGCCATCATTTTCATCGTCGTCTGTGGTTGCTACGCTATTTGCTGCATTTTTTAGGTGAACGGAGAAAGGGAAGAGTAGAGAGTAGCTAAGAGAGATGAGATTATAAAAAATGTGGACTAAATTGTAATTATGGGTAAAATGTAGGGACCTCTTAACAATTTGCTCTCTATAATTTTTCAACATATAATGTCATCAAGAACACTATAATAGACAACAATGCCTTAATACCCAAATAATTAAGGTGTAGTGGTCTATTACATGTATCTTTTTATTGGTAATGCACACGAGCAATTATTCCACACTAGACCTGGGCACGAGCTCGGGGACTTGCCCAACTCAACTCGATCTGGCTCAAAGAAAGTTTAGGGTTTGGGTTTCAATAGTAATTTCATATGACACTTTAATCCCAACTTTAAGCTCGAGCTTGGGTAAGGACAATGGGGACCCAGCCTAGCCTGGCCAGAGTGATGCGTGGCCCAAGTGAAATAGAATCTGCTCTATTCTCTTTCTAGGAATTCTGGGGCCTCGGGCATGAACTACTCTTTCTCTCTCTCTAGGAATTCTTTCTGGGAAATTGGGGCTGCAAGGTTCGCCTTCCCCCCAACCTCCATTTCTATTGCTTCCCCCAAGCTCTGAAGCTCTCGGATGAGCTGAAATGCTGAATAAAGATATTCAAGTCGCTCTGCACTCCAAATGGCGCTCGGTGCTCTGTGCTCTCGAATGCGCTCTATCGCGCTTGCGATGTGTGAAATTGCATAATACTTAGCTTTGGCTCACCAACTACACCTTTGCGGATCCCTCTCTAAACGATAATGTAGTGCTAGGAAGACGACAACGACATCTCTCACATCGACGAGGACATCGATGGCTCCAGGCTAGCGCGACCGTCTAGTGGGCATGACTGTGGTCTCCGCATTCTTACTGCGTCCTCTTCGCGCCCGCTGACAGCTCACCAGCAAACATGTGCGGGATTCCCTTAGTGTTGGTCACAATACCCTACGTGCCTGATAGTAATGTCGCTAATATGAGCAGGAACAGGCCCGGGTCAACTCGGTCTGGCCCGAGGACAAGTTGGGCTTAATCATATGATTTGACCCAAACATATGTGTGAAGGTGCTTTAACCCGTTTACTCAGTGACCGACTCGATTTGACTTGGCCCGAGCTTGGCCTGATCCATGCCCATGCCCATGCCCATTCCACATTGATAATTAACAAGTTGTGATACTTAATATACAAGTAATGACTCGAACTTTCTACTTTGTGTTTTTCATTTTTGGGTTACATGTTGTCCATTTACTTTTATGTTGGGCCCAACTTTAGCTCCCTAGTATTTCTCTCCTAACAATTGATATCTGGCCAATAGTTTAGCAAGGATTAAGTTCATGTGGTTGTGCTCTCATGGTTCTTTAGCAAGGAACAAGAAATTTAAAAGCGGATGACTCATGTAGGTGAGTGGGCTATTGATTTGCGTGCACTAGTTAAAATGGCCCATGGACTGAAAAAAACCAATAAGGATAGAGTCTTATGTGAGAAAAGATTGTTGGGAATTCATGTGATCAATTACTTTACATGGGTAGTCAACAAGTTGTGGTACTTAATATATAAGTGATGACTTTAACTCTTTAGTATAGGTTTTTGGGTTAAATGGTGTTTATTCTTAGGGCCCCCTTGATATTTCTCCCCTACTCTTTCTTCCAATTAATGTAATGTAAAAGATTGAGTAGTCATTTTTTATCTTTCATTCTCTTATGTTGTGACCATAGTTTTCAGTTTTGCTGAAACTGATTATTTTTTGTTTATTTTCATTTTTGTTTTGGTCAAGGATCAATCCAAAATTTATCAGTTTCGTTTCAGCTGAAACTCTCATATTTCAAGAACAAAATTTCATAAAACCTGAATTTGAGTGAAAAATTTTGACAAAGATTATGGTATGCATTACGTTGAAATTGTCGAAACTACCTGAAACTGATACTTCCAATTTGCGAGCCAAACAGAAATCGAAACTGAGTTCTAAAACCTTGGTTGTGACTCGAATCCTCCTATATTTCATGATAGACCTGAAAGAGAAAAATTCTGATATAAAATATAAATATATATGTTATTCTGAAGAAATCAGTCTGAGCTTGGCGCCGTCCTGCTAAAACTGGAAGAAATGCCTGCGCTGCTAGGCTTAGACCTAGCAGAGCCTTTTTGAGAAAATGGTGAGCCTGGGAAGAAGATAGTCAGGCAGGCAAAGGCTCAAATTGGCTTGGGACTGTGACTTCGCCTTTACTTTGCTCATCTCTTCGTTCCCAGCCCTATAAAAATGTGTAAACTTTTTAACTGCAATGATTTTCTTCCAACTTTGGACCATATTTCCCTTTCCATAATCTGCGCACTTCATTAACCTCTACTGTATGTATTTATGTATTTGGATTAAGAAATTTACTCTATTTACATATTTCCCATATTCTGATAGCTCTTTTGCTGCAACGATTTTCTTCCTACTTTGGACCATGTTCTTCCTTTCTGCACTTGCCATCATCAGCGTACTTCATTAAGCTCACTGCTTTATTGTATGTAATTTATGTATTGCAATTAACAAATCTATTCTATTTACATAGTTAGCATCAGTTTTTTGTTGTTGAAGTTTTCGTGATTTAAACCAATGTTATTACTCGGCTTTTAATCAAAACACTTGATTAGTTAAATGGGGCTCTACACTCCACCTGAGATGAAAGGATAGAATAGAATGTTGTTGCCTCATTGGGAAATTGGGGATTTGGAACATGAGCTGATCGTGAGATTGTGTGGAAATTTGGAATTGTCTGGTGTTTATGTTATTGTCTTGGTGAAATTTGTCACCCTCTTCCCCACCCATTGCTTTTCTTTTCATCTAATCTCTATCCTCTTCGCCATGATTTTCACCATGACTTTCACGGCTCATGTGGTCGACAGTTTCCTATTTGGCAGAGTTTGGGAAGGAGAAAGTTGCTTTGAAATCAGGTCTCTAATCAGATCTAAAACAGAAAAATCAACAATTAAAGCGGCTGTTGTTCAACTATTGCATTATAGATTATCACTAGAATTACAATGGTCCAAATCAAGTTAGTTGTCTAAAATATTTAAGTAAACGTCAGACTATGATGTTAAGTATTCATAAAAAGATAGATTATGTTATGCATCTCTTATATTTTATTGAGTTTCTATTATAACAATTTGATGCCCAACAAAAAACTTAAAGCTATTGTTACAATATTGGCAATCATATTATTGAAAAGATTTTGCAGCAATTGTTGTGTTTATCATGAAATTTATTGTCAATCAGAGCTATACACGTCTCCGGCTACACAAGAATCGTTTGGAATATAAACGTCTCTGGCTACACAAGAATCGTTTGGAATACAAACGTCTCTGGCTACACAAGAATCGTTTGGGAAACGACAAGCTTAGTCGTCATGATCTCCGTAGCAACCAGGACATTCCTTAGTCCTCATTCAGAGGACTTATTTTGAAATTAATCGTGTGTTAATCAGTTCTATATCAAACCACGATCCACATTCAGATAAATATTTACGGGGGAACTTTGCAAGCAGCAACTTGCTTGCACATATCGAATTTGAATGATCCGTTTCTCCTCATATGCCTTGAGACTTTCTCTCGATGGGGTGCCACATGCTAGTTGGCTTCTCTAGATATGTAAATTATATTCATGTACCTGGGAGTGGAACAGTGAAGTAGCTGAAATCTTATAACTGTTACTGGTGCTTTGAAGTTCTCCATAATTGGACGAGCACTTATACTAAAAGAATTGTGTAAGATCTCATTTTCATCTTTTTGAAATGCTAAAGGATGTACCCTTATATCCTTTGAAATCTCTATTAACCAACCAAAATTTACTCTTTTTGTTCACATTTTTGTCAAAATCCAACTTCACGCATTTATTGTAAGAGACAGGTATGACTGCAACTTTATCTCAAATGTTTTGAATGACAGTGACATGAATAATATAAAAGTAAGAAAGGATAACCAAAGCTTTTTATCTATCAATTATCTTATTATATTTATTTTGCATGATTTGCCCTCATTTTCTATGTCTAACTTTGCTTGCCATCTAGAAGAACTTTCTGCCTGCCAGTCAGTATCAGAACTCAGAAGCAAGAATCCGTCATTGTATCTGGGCAATGGCGACACTTTTTCAGCTATTACTGCAGTTCCCTTCAATGTACTGTCTAGCTTTTATTTCACCGGAGTTCTTCCTCTTGCCTCTACACTTTTTTATTCTTAAAGCATGAATTTAGTATATCAGCATAGAGATATAATAGATCATTTAAACTTTAGTCTCTGCATTTATTTTATGCATAAATTGTGATAAATGTCCAATTTTTGGCATGGATTCGGAGCTTAACTGAATTATATA
>JAEMOT010001307.1:422987-440187 GCA_019297695.1 Apostasia ramifera | reverse complement strand
TATATATATATATATATATATATATTAAAAAAATATATATAAATCTCTTATTTACTGCCGAGAGGCTGGGAGAGGGAATATTCACAATACATATTGATCACAAAGAGTGCAGAGGTAGGGGTTCAAAATTACAAATGTTATTTATTTTGGGTGAATAGCAAATGAGTTTTTCTAGTTTGCTCTTATGTGTAATTGGGCTTCTACTCTTTAATAATGATAACCGAGTCTCTCTAGTTTGCCCATATACTTTTTCTGCTGTAGCTGTGGATCCAGATTCTCAGCTCAAAGTTGCTCGCTTGCCCAGACTTCAGGTTTCTTCAGTTTTTGGGATAGCACTCTTTGCATCTCCAAGAGCTTATCAATGATAGTTTTCTTCAGCAGTCCTATCTCTCTCTATTGTTGCGCATTTTATTAGTGATAATTTTCTTTGGTTGTTCTATCTCTCTTCATTATTATGCATTTTATTAGTGGTAGTTTTCTTTGGCAGTTCTGTCTCTCTCCATTGTTGCGCATTTTATTAGTGATAGTTTTCTTTGGCAGTTCTGTCTCTCCATTGTTGCGCATTTTATTAGTGGTAGTTTTCTTTGGCAGTCCTGTCTCTCTTCATTGTTGCGCATTTTATTAGTGATAGTTTTCTTTGGCAGTCCTATCTCTCTTCATTGTTCCGCATTTTATTAGTGATACCTATCTCTTTCCATTGTTGCGCATTTTATTAGTAATAGTTTTCTTTGACAGTTCTATTTCTTTCCATTGTTGCGCATTTTATTAGTAATAGTTTTCTTTGGTAGTTCGTTCTCTTTTCATTGTTGTGCAGTTTGGAATTTGAGCTCTTGCATCTTTGTACTTATTCGAGCATTGATAGTGAATTTGCACCCTCATCCAATGTTCCCCCCCCCCTTTTTACGGTTTTAGTGGGTTTTCTTTGTAAATTACAAATGACTTCGATTTAGGACAGACCTTATTTTAATGAGATACGTACCCTCCCTTAATCAATTTATGATCCCTAAAGATGTACCATAATTATAAATAGGTTCAATGAAAAAAAAAACTTTTGTTTTAAGTCCTTAGACTTCAGTTGTTTAATAATATGGGTCCTTCTATTATTCTTCCGCTTAATTCACTATAAAACTCCATCCCCTTTTAATAATTTTTAATTATGGTTCTTATATTTTAACTGATATGACAAAGTGATATACTGTAGCTAAAAAAAAATTAAATAGAAATTAATTTTAATATTTAGAAAATTAGATCACGTATAAATATATTGTTAACATAAATAATTAGATAGTTTACATAACTAAAATTGAACAATGTATAAAAATGTCAGCAATTAAATTGAATGTAATTAAGTTAAATCAAGATAGGGTATTTTTATTTTTTATTTTTTATTTTTTATTTTTTTCCACTTAAAGAAGTAATTGTGTAAATTATCATATTTAATTTGTAGATTCATCTAGTCACTTGCATGGATTTAGAATTAGTAGAATTATGGATTTGATTCTTAATTTTTGATGTAGAAATATGATCATGAGACAGCATAATCTGTGAGCTGATTTTTAGTTATGTTAAAGTCGAGTTGAATTTAAGTAAAGCTAAACTTGAGCACGTTTTAATTGAGTACTGAGTTTTTGAACAAAATTTACATATTTCATTGTAACATATTATTGATTAAAAAAAAAGTAAATTGCATTTGGGCCCTTGAAATTGAAAGAGTTTGCAAATTGGTATTAATTTTTTAAAAATTTTAATTGAAGTTCTTAAGGTCCTGTTTGGTTGGAGGTCAACTCATAGCCAAAATGACTTCCAATTATTTTATTTAAAATAATAATAATAAAAAATTAAGTATAATGTGTTAAAAATTATGTAAAATATAATATAAAGTGATTTTTTTATATTGAAGTTCATATATTGAGAATGAAAAATATTTTTTTTTAATAAAATAATTGGAGACTATTTTGGTCATGATCAAAATGATCTCCAACTAAATAGGGTCTAAGATCGAAAAAGTCTATAGTTCTAATATTTATTTTATTTATTAATTTTATGATTTCTTAAAATATTTTATCAAAAAATTATAGAATATAATTTTAAAATATTAATATTTAATTTTGAAATTTTTAATTTTTAATGCAAAGGTATCGCGAGATGAAAAAAAATTAAACTTTAAATTTTTAAAAAATATTAGAATAAAGGCCTTTAAAATACGTAAATTATTCAAATAAATTAAAAAATAATTAAATTTTATATTTTTTATTAAAAAAAATTAGAAAAAATGAAGGATTTTTGAAAGAAGTTTTACAATTATAGGGATTCCAATTGAATTTTTTAAAGTTGAGATTGGTTTGCAAGATCTTTTCAATCTTAAGGTCCTGGATTAGGGGTGAGAATTTAGCTTAAAGATCGATAGTCACTCGTATTTGGATTAAAATGAGTCAAATCAAACTTAAATTAAATTGAAACGAATTGAATTTGAGCGATGCCCAGCTCAGCTCGAACTCGGATTGTTCTCGCCCTAATGCAATTACCTAAAAATAATTGTAACTTTATCCCGTTTAACAAAGGGTGATCCGCAGGTGCAGCTGAACATGCCTGTTGTCGGTGAACTGTGAACCTTCGTAGAAAGGCGGCCGCACATAAAAGTCTGCGATGTTATCGTCACCTTTTCTCTCTCCACCTAACCCGCCTTTCTCTCTCTACATGGTGGGCCCACCAAACAAATAGTGGTTAAGGCTGTTAACGATTCGATCAAAAGTTAGAATCGAATTTTAAATACGACACAATTCAAGTGAACCGTGTAATAAATTATTTTTATGATTCAATATTTTTATCAATTTAATATTGAGCCTACATAAAATCAAATCTAGCAAGCATGAAATATAATTTATTAAAAAAAAAATTTAAAAATATTTATATTTACAACTTGTTTCAATATATTAAATTTTTTTTAATATCCTTTGTTCAAATTTGATTTGTAAATCTTATTTTTGTTTTTATTACTAAACCTTAGATCATTATAGTCATTATAAAAAAATATTTATGCTTAAAATTTTAATTAAAAGATTAAAAACTAATCTAAAGTCATATCATCATTATGAAAATCTAAAATTTATAATCTTCAATTAATGTCAATGATCATCACAGCTAATTAAGATATATTTATAAATTATAATGCAAATTTTTTATTACGTAGATTAAAGAATTTCAAGCATTTTTCGAAGAGCTATACTGTTGACGTGAGATGTAGAGGATCCTAAGAAACACCGAAAAAGAGAGAGTTTCGAGAGACGGCGGCGCGCCGAGAGATAAGCCTGATGGTTGAGGCTCACGGAAGAGAGAGAGAGTTCGGGGCATCCAGAAGAACACACAGCAATTTAAGGTGGTTCAGGGAGAAAATTCCCTACGTCCACCGAGTGGTCAGCGAAGAAGTTTCACTAAAAGAAAAAGGTAGCCGTTAAGGCTAATACAAAATTTAGGAAAGGAAAGAGGGAGAGAGAGGGAAAGAGCTCCTCAGTTGGGGCTCTAATACAATGGACATGGGAGAACTATGGGAGCTGCTTGCACCCTGGTCGCTCTTGTTAATTCTTTCTTCTCTGATCTCCGATCTGTCTGCATGAAGACTGTTTAGAGGTATTTGTAGGCAGTGGATGGTGCAGCTTTATCCTGGTTTTTCGGAGAAAAGGAGGTGAACAAGCTCTGGATTCGCGCAGTTTGTTGGCCGCCGGAGGGACAAACAGTCGCAAAAGAAGGATATCATCTTTTAATATTGGTACTACTTCAGGGAATCCGTGACAGCTGGAGCATGCAGATCCTTGATTTGCGGGTCTGAAAAAAGTGTCTATGTACGAAGAACGGCGCGGTCGGACCAAGCTTGATTGTGACAAACACCGCATTGTAACATCGTCATCAATGTTATCTGGGGTGGCCTGGCTCGTCGTGGACGAGGTTTTATTGAATCCTTGTGTTCGAGGTTTGACCGAGGTCTGACCTGTAAAAATGAATAAATGAGTTAGTAAATAAAATAAAGGCTAAACGCCAGCCAGGCGCCACGTGTACGACAGAGATACAGTGCTAGAATTTAACATCGTACAAAGTTTTAAGACGAGTGATTTCAATCATAGTTTAAATTAAATTTTGTCAAAATTAATACAATTTCATTTAAAATCAAGCTAAAACATACTGATTTTATCACGACTAAAATTCTCAATATAATTTTTTTTAAAATTTATATTTTTGTGTTAAAAATTAAAGATCTATGTAAATATTATCGAAATTATTAAAATTATAAAAAACTGATACTTCTATTTAGCTAACACAACTACAATCAAGCCTTAAAAATGTACCTTGATTTCTACACGTAGATAAATCTGAAATCAGCGCTATTATTAATTTAAAATGCGACAGGAATTGAAAGTTATATATTATTGGTAATTAATTACTACCAATGGGGTAATTAATTATATGAATTTACTATAAAATAATAATAATAATAATTATATGAAGATTTTGGAATTTTGAAATTGAAATAGATCTCATGTGAGCATTTTAAAAATACCCATGTAAATGCATTAATGGGTTGGTCCGTGTCAGTACGCTGACTCATTAATGACCTAATATCAAAGGTTTGGCATGCAGAAGTGAAATTTCCGTCAAATATTCTTATTAAATCGATGTCGATCTCATAGAATTGATCAATTTTATCAGTTTCATATCATGAGTTGCGGTCAAAATCCATCCGAAACTCTCCGCAGTTTCGACGTTCCAAATTTATTTAAAACGACTTGGCTGTAAATATTAGGCACATTAATTTTTATCCAAATTTATTTAACTCATCCTACTTTTCTCCTAATGAGATAAATATAAGACACAAAATTATACCCGTTACCCACAGCCACCCGCCCTAACCTGTTATGGGATAGGTTTGATTTGAGTATAACAAAATTATATCTTTCCCGACCCATTATCCGCTAGTAATTAAAAAAAAACTTAACATTAAGATTTAAAAATTTAAATAGGTATTTCTTTAAAATAAGCCATTAATAAAATATTTTGGACAGAGCGGAAAAAAAATGAGATAAGAGCATTAGTTGTAGAAATAAAGCGAGGCAGAGCAGGTGGGTTTGGTATGGTGCGGGTTTTGAGAGAATCGGGGCAAAGCCGGTTGGAAGTGAGTGTGGGTAATGATTAAAAGGAAACAGGGCGGAGATAAGTTTTGTTTAACCCGATCTAAACTCGCTCTGTTACTATCGAGTGCACCAAAAACTATCACGTGAGAAGCACATGAGATAAGCACAAATGCCCGCATCTAAAATATCTCGTCAAAGATTGGTAAGCTATCTTGTTGTACTATATATGTAGAGCAAGGAAGCTCTCAATAATAGCGACTTTTGGAATTTGGCTAGAGGATAACCCTGACTACATTTATGGGCCCCTATTTGAGATTTAATTGTTTGCACTCACCCATGCCATTAGTAATTCATGATCTCATCAATTGAGAGGTAATTTTATGTGAAAATAAAAATTTACTCATATTTTGCTCGATTCGAAATTTACTTGATTTTCTTCTAGCTCGAAGTTAGCTCAATCAAAATAAAATCAGTTTAACTTGCAATCTGCTCGATATATATATAGAGAGAGAAAGAGTGAAAGAATTTTTTAAATATATATAGAATATTTCACATAAAAGAAAAAAATATTAGAAATATATGCATTAGAATTTAAAATTAAATTTATAATAATATATTTTAATATATTTAATATAAATAATGAATATTTTTATAGAAAAAAAATAATTTATAATTAGGCTCGACTCAACTCGAACATTGACTTGAAATCAAAAGAAATTTATAAACTCAAATTAAACTCGATACAAAATTGAAAATTTTAATTTCAAATTGTGCTTAGCTCGCTTGAAATTGACTCGAAGCCGCTCTTAATCAAATGTCAACAAAGCTGATCACAATTGAAGGAAACAATAGTGTGTTCGATCGGCACCTAAATGGTTCAGGAGCCGAACAACGGGGTGCCACATGTGCGCAGCAGGTGTGTCGTGACACCGAACCGTTCGGGCGCCAAATCGAAAAATTGCTCCAATTGGAGGCATGTTAGCAATTAAGAGCATATATAGCTACCAAAAATGCTCTCCTAGCCCGTTCATGTAAGGGTGTTAATATAGATCGAAGATCGAAAATTGAATTGATTTTAGATCGAATCGAAATCGAATAGATCTAAATGAGCCGACTAATGAGCCAAAAGTTCGGCTCGGCAATAATTTCGAGCCGATTTTGAGCCGGGTAGGCTCGGCTCGATCCAGCTCGAAATCGGCTCGAATTAAAATACATTTTATATTACAATATGTATATATAATATATGTATATAATATTTATTAAATATAATATATATTATAAACTGAGCAGGATCGAGTCGAGCAATCGGCTCAAAAAATAATTGAGATTTGATTCATTTTCAAGCTGGCTCGAAAATGAATCGAAATCGACTCAAAGTCGATTGTAATCAACTCGAGCCAGCTCGAAGTAGAACCCAATCGAGCTCGAGTCGATCAAAATGTAATCGATACGATTACGAGCCGGTATTGGCTCGACTTAAAATCGGATCAATAACAGCCCTATGTTCATGTCCTATGATACCTCAAAAAGTAGAAGGTTCTCGCTCTTTCACAGATCAAATTAACAGATATAAATACCTAAAAAAAAAATTTAACTCAAGATATAAATACTTTCATTAATTTCTCTACCAACTAGAAGTCATAACTCAACCCAACAAATTAATCAATAAAAGCAAGGATGGATTAGAGTTGACTTGAGAAAACTCTTCGTATTCCTAATGACTTATCTCATCTACTGATCTCTTGAACTATCTCACGTAATTCTTTACCAAATGTAGAATTCGTATACGTCGAAATTAATTACCTTTCTTAATATAATTTTTTTTTGTTGACATCAAAAATCTGTCAAAAATCAGAGAAGAGTTTTTTTTGCATGGAAACCGGCTAAGCGAAAAACCGCAGCACGAATCTGTTGGTGGCTCTTTTGAACTTTACTAGAGAGCAGTGTTTTTCATGGAGAAAAGTAGGCTGTAGTTAGCCTTTTGTTTAAGAGAAGGGAATAAGAGAAATTAAAATAAGTTCTGGCCTCTCTTTTTTCTTATTATAATAAGATTTTATAATCCAAGCTTGTCTCTGAATAGTTACTTCAGGGAGATGGCTCAAAGCGACCACTTTAAAGGAATGACTTCCGTCTCTAGCTTTACTCTAATGATGACTATTGGCTCAAAGTGTTATGACTTTGCTTGTACGGAACGTACGAATCCTACAAGTAGACCATTCTTTTTAAAAATAGTATGAAGGCCATTGTTTTGTACTTGACTATGCGGTAGTTTGGCATGGGTGTTCGTAAAAGGCTGTTCGTCGATGGCCTTTCATCATACGTCCGTCGTCGAATTCTCCTTATGCTCTTGCTACATTGACCTCAACATGTATGCTCCAGATGTGCTGGTACGGATTGAGGTGCAACATTTTTCTTATTATCTTTACAAATGTCAAAGTGGTAAATAAAATAAAATAAAATGATCATAGAGTAAATGTAAATTACCTGTTCATATTTGCCAGTTGTAGTGCGATGTTCGTAGCTATGAATAAAAGGTGGCAACATATGTAAAAACGAGAAAAAAAATTTGTATTCCACCAGCACAGCTTAGACCTTATTATATATATTTCTCAATGTACATTTTTGATATATATATTTTATCGAGGTAATTTCATACGGAATTCTAAACATCCGATCGAGCACCTTCTGCACTCGTTTGGTTCGGACTTTTTTTCAGCCCAACACAAAAGGATCATATTTTCCATGCAGATCTATAAAAGTTAAGTTGTTATTTTAAAAGATTAAAAACACATTTTTAAGTAATAAAATATATTTAAATATTTTAAATTACTATTCTAATCTCAACTTATATTTTTTTTCTCTAGATTCTAATATATAATAATAATTTTTAATATTTAAACATATATTTTAAATTTTTTAAAATAATAATTTAACGATCAAAGTTAATGAAATATGTTAAAAAAGACTCATATAGAAAAACTTTTGAGTAGAAAGGACTCAGACGTTTTGTTTTTTTATTTTTGTGAGCCTACGTGAAATCATAAATCTATTCCAACAAAAATCAAATTAAAACATAGGTTAGATTCTATTATATTTACATCATACAAATTTATACTATAAATTGATATTGAAATTGATCGAGTTAATTTGGGTTACACTAAAATAGACCCATATACATTAATCAAATCTGTTCATTATAATTTTGATCAATATATTAAAAAATAGTTAAAGTTTTCTTTTTCTTGATATTAAAAATAGTTAAATTTGGTAGCAAATTGAAGTATAATTGAAGTTTGACCCCACATGCAACACATTATAATTTCAGTGCATCATTGCTGACTTATCAATGAATAGAATCCAAGGGGAGTTCAGAGCTGTTAGCTCATCATAACTAGCCCATAAAATAGTCAACGTTGACCCTCTCTTCCTCTCCTTCTTCTTCCTCCTCTTCCTTCATAATATAGTATTATTATTAATTTATCATGTAAACTTCTTATATTTAGGTCCCTAGGGATTGTTTAGTTCGAGCTTTTTTTAACTCGATGAAATTTAATTTTAAAAATTGACTTTATTTCACATTTTACGTACTTTTAAATATTAAATTAAATTTTTTTTCTATTATATCTATAAAATATTTTTTTTTTCTTATCCAAACAACTCAGGGAGGTTAGCTTAGAGTTCAATGATCAGTTTATCTTGGTGAGGTCCACATTTATTAATTATAACTCACACTTTGGTCCTAATTGTTAAGATATAAGTTGAAGGCTATATAGATATATATTTTCATAATTATGTTATGGTTGAAGCTGCTATATATAATACTAGGAAAAAAAATTAGAATATTAATCATATTAAAAACCTACAAAAAAGTTGTCATCCATATTTATAAGAATCTATTGCAAATTTTATTTCCTTTAAGCCAAGAAGGTCTCAAGATTTTAATATATATATATATATATATATATATATAAATATATATATTTATATATAAGTCTAGGGGGCAATATAAAGTAGGTTAATATATTTTAATATAATAGTAATAATATTAATTTCTCTTTCATACTTCATGAAAGTCAATTTTTCTAAAGATTTATCATGTGAGAACCCTTTTTGAACAATTTGATTCATTATAAATATTTTTTGCATTGGCTCAATAATCTTTAAGATTTTAAAACATATCGACTGGGCGTTAATCTTATTAGCATTTATACCCGCTTAAACGATATGACATTTTATTTATGATTATATACTTCAGCTTAAACTCATAATTTTTTGTTTATATTTTGTAATGTTTAAACTTTAAATGTAAAATGGTGATCATGCGGTAATATCAGTCAAATTTTAATGTTAAAATAAATAGAATGACACACTAGTTTGATAATTTATTCTAACAAAGAACCTAAATGCAATTCTGTTTATTTAAAAAAATATGAATACAATATTTATCAAATTAAATGAATATGGCCTCATATATATGTTTTAATTAGAGATATTTAAAATTCTTTTAAATAAAAATCANAGATATAAAATAAATTTTATTTTTAATATTTAAATTTATATAATATGAAATAAATATAAAAAATTAATAAAAATATTTTTTGAGTAATTTTACAATTCTAAAGTACTAACCAGGCCTATAATGCATTTTTTTTTGGCCAACTTCCCTTTCCTTTATTATAAAAAAAAAAGAAAGAAGACGACAAATTTCTAGCCCTCAAATAGAAATTAAAACATATCAAATATCTCTATTTTTTATTAATTTCTTTCTTTTATTAATTAGTATTAATCTCCCAGTTATCTTAAACCATTAATTATACGTCAAATAATTAATCAAGATGATTCATGAATAATAATCAAAGCTTAAGGTGTCATTAAAATGCATAAACTAATAAAAAAAATCCATATATTCATCGGTATGCCATTAACTTAATTAGATATTCACAGATATTAATTTCATGTGTGAGCGCAGGCTGATGGCTGCTTGGTATATATTCTAATGCAGGAAAGACAAGAGGAAAACGAACTCTCTGCTTCTCTCCTCCCCCATCTCTTCTTCTTTTAATATAAAATCCTCCTCCCCTTTAAACTTTCAACTGTGGAAAAAAAACCCATTGAGGAAGAAGATCGAAGTAGAAGATTTCTTTAATGGGTCGAGCTCCCTGCTGCGACAAAGCCAACGTGAAGAAGGGCCCATGGTCGCCGGAGGAAGACGAGAAGCTCAAGACTTACATAGAGAAGAACGGCACCGGCGGCAATTGGATCGCCCTCCCCCAGAAGATCGGTATGCTTTAATTCCTCATACCTTCACCACGGTTACTCGATCTGTCAAAATCTCATCTTGCTCGCCGGTACATCAGGGCTGAAGAGGTGTGGGAAGAGCTGCCGCCTCCGGTGGCTGAACTACCTCCGGCCGAACATAAAGCACGGCGGCTTCTCTGAGGAGGAAGACAACATCATTTGCAGCCTCTACATCACCATTGGAAGCAGGTACTTCAGTATTTTGATCTTCCTCTGTAAACATTTCTCTGTTCACAAGGTTGGAATATTATTTAATTCACACATCATAACCTCCTTGCTTAAACTTTTGTTTATTAATCCCTGGCTAGAGATTTAAGTTTGTATCAAAATTACAGATTTTAAATTCAAATTATAGCAATTTTTTTTTTAAAAAAAAAATTCCATCAATTACAGATGGTCGCTGATCGCCGCCCAGCTGCCGGGGAGAACCGATAACGACATCAAGAACTACTGGAACACGAGACTGAAGAAGAAGCTGCTAGGCAAGCAGCGAAAGGATCATCATCATCACGCCCGCCGGCCGTCAAAGCAGGAAAATGTCAGCGGCGCTGGCGCGGGAGGCATCTACTGGCCGGAGCAGGCTTCCCCGGCTTATGCCGCCGCCCAAACCGACTGCGGGATGCCGGTCAAGAGGCTCCTGATGAAGCTCAGCGGAGACGGAGGGATTCCCCCTTCGGATGCACCTGATCACCACCAGCTTCACCATCATGCCTATGAAGCCAATGCAAGCTTCACTTCCTCTTCAGCCCGTGGCAGCTCCTTCAGCTTCTCCACCGAGTTTGACGAAATATTGGGATGCAATCAGGCTAAGCTGGAGGAAATGGATTCCTTCTATGGGGTAACCGGAGCATCGTCGGAGTTCACCGGGCTTTTCGGCCCTCCAGAGGCTTCTCCGACGTATCCTCTGGTGGCTGCCGCGGCCACCGCAGGCTACCATTATTCCATGCAACAGTATGCATTTGAACTTTGAAGTGGTAGCATGCACATCTCATGAGCATATAATGAATGTTGAATTGGTGTACATGGTGGTCTACTGTAAATTTCTTGATAAATAATTGAAGTATTGGATTTCTTAGTTGTATGAGCAATCAATAATCTCTCATTAATTAGGGTTGTTAATTTGTATTTGTATTTCATGTGATCAATTTACTTGATTTCCTAAGAGTGGTTCCATATATTGGTACATTATACAACATGCATTATTCAAGATATTCATTTGATATAATAGATAGATAAAGTCAAGAATACACAAATTTATCTGAAAAATTCCTAATATCTGGTAAAATTTCATAGGTAGAAGAGAAAGTTAATGTATCAAATAAAGTGTGTACAAATTATTCAGAATGCTGAATAATTAACAAAAAGTAATTTATATAGAAGAATTATAAACCCTAAAATTGAGACCGGATCAAAATAGAATAGGTCCATACCCTCACACCCCAATGAGAGTAGTAGTGGGCTACTATTCTCGTGCTTATTGATCTGATCTCTCTGCTACTACCACCTGATTCCAAAATCTAATTTTTGTATTTTTTTTCTCAAAATTATTGTACCGTGAGCTCTTCGGGCTAGACCAAATAAAATTTGGGTAAACAAACACTAACATCTCTGAGAAGAGTGGGCCTTTTCATTGTCTTAGAAGGGTTTTCATCCATGCATGTGAGTTTTCTTGTAAGTAATATACAGTAATTTTACCAGTTGGAGTGCACTACAAGTAAAAGATGGGATTGACAGCGTTGGCAAAAGGGTTTTCTAGTTCTAGGTAGCTATAAAGATGGGGACCTCAAGATGTCATTGCTGCCTCCTATTGAGATTTATCTTGCAATATTCAGCCAGACAAGGATTAGTGGAGGATCTCCTTCACTTCCTTGAGATTGTCTCTCACTGCTAGGAATTAATGAGTTTATTCAATATATCTCTTTAAGTTCATTGGAATTTTTATGTCAATAAGATGAGAACTTTGGATTAAAATGTGCAATTGAAGGCTTTTTAGACGAACTTTATGTATCTGGCAGCAGGTAATCTCCCCCATGCGTGCATGTTCTTCAGCCATTGCGTCAAGAGTCTTTTGGAGTTTTTTATGAGTGAAATTCTCAGGGTAAATGTATGGTGATAATTTACTACACATTAATGTTTCTCTTTGGTGATGGAGAATCTCTCATTATACACCAACATGTATTTCTAATAATGATCAGATGTCTATATTGATAATCTACTTAACTGCTTTAGCTAAGGGGTATTGCATGCTATTGCATTTATTCATGTAATACCGTCATTAATCCTATAATGTTAGTATAGTTAAAATAATATCAAGATTGGTACTGTTATATATGTCTGGATAATGGTATTGTTAATCTATTTGCATTTTGATCTTTGGTATTGGATATGCATGCCACAATAAGTTGATGAATGGCTATGCATATATCCAAACTAAGTGAAAGTCAATTATATTGTGTTTGTTCTAGCTTATATGCATAAAATATGTTTCGAATCACACCATCTTGCCCATGCATGCATGCACAATCATAATATGATAGAGATTTTTCTCCCAAAATTTGTTCTTCAAATCATACCTTGTGATAGAAGTCTATATATAAATTAATTACTGCTCTCCAAAATGATGGAAAAACTTTTTTTTTAGGAGAGAATGATCACAGTTCTAGTTGAACCTAACACAACTCAATCTTTGCTCGTCTCAGTTTGATTTGTGTTCCAGCTAGCTCATGTAGACATGCATCAAGATGGCTCGAGCCTTACTCAAGTTAACTCAAACCTTTCAAAGAATTAAAATAAAAAAATTAAAAATAAAAAGTTGCTTCTTCTTCTAGGATTTGAAATTGTGTCGACCTAACATATACACACACATATATCCTAACCGCAATTAACACTTACATTCAAATAATAAATAATTATATTAAATCAATAGCTATGTTATTTATATTTAAAAAATAAACATCGATCGAGCCAAATTTGATGTGATCCCACAATTAATGACCTGTGGCTCAGTTTAATAAACTAGAGTCAAGCTAGCATGATTCAAGAAGCTAAATATCGATTCTTCAAACATCAAGCAATTATCAATCTTCAAACCATACTCTCACCCCTACCCAAATTAAGATTCTTATCTTAAGACTTTATCGCTCATCCCCTACTCTTCCGACTCTTTCTACTCGAGGATCATATATATATATACATACATATATACCTATACATACATATATGTGTGTGTATAATATTTTGGTGTGGATAATTTTGTCAATATGTGATGTAAACTCCTACCAGCTTTGAAAATGGCACAGTGCTGCTGTTTCTTTCCCAAATCTCTCTCCTCAAAAAAAAAGTTGACAAGGAGGTAATTTTGAGTCAGCTATATACGGTATGATATTACATGATTTTATTATATTAATTTGAAGGTTGGAATACGCTGACTTGTAATCATTTTTTAGAAATTAATTAGTACTCGTGTTTTTAAATAATCACTATTTTTTTCTCCTCCCCTTCAATTAATTATTACACTTTATTTATAGAGAAGAGAAAACTTATCGATCCCACTTAATTAATAAGAAATTCAAATCACACATAACTTTTCTTTCTTCTTTTATATCAAATTAATTAATGCTGGCATATATCAATTAATTAATTTTGATGAAGTTTTCTGAGATGTTTGATTCCAATTAATAAAATGTCTGATCTTATAGGCATTTCCAGCTAAGTCATGTGGAGAATCATTTACATGCATGAAGATATACAGGATATACAGATCATCAAGTTGAAATCAAATCTTAAGGCACATGGAAGAACAGATATAGCACCAAAGAATATTTTAGAAGAAAATGAGTAATATATATAATGTTATGCAGATTACCTTAAAGCTTAGCCCATTTTTCTATAGGGATCACTACTCATATGGATAAGAAGATAATCAAAGAGAGCATGCTGAAGAAAGATGCTTAAAAAAAGTTTAACTGGTGTGGTAGAACTTAATTGGGGAACTATTAGCAATGATATAGCGATGATGGATTAGTTGCTAAAATGTATTAGCCATGAACTTTTAGCAGCGACATGTGTAGTATCATCGAAGACTTTATAAATTAAAGGGCGAAGCTCCGAGCCTGGGACTTTTCAAAGATCCTTTGAGACATTTAACCCAAGTCCATGGAACAAACTAAGGTGTGGCAAATTAACCTTGATTGAAGAACAGTCATTGTTGAAGTTTCAACAAATCAAGATTAGCTTCTGCTGATCAGAAGAAAATCAAGTAGTCATGTATTTTCATAAACCTCGACATAAAGGAGATTTTGGACATTTTGATGGGAAGCAAAGTACCAATGTCAATGAGAAACATAGTACAAAATGAGATTTTTTGCTAAACTCCTTACGAAGAATTAAGTTTTTAAATAAGCAGTTTTTAAAGAGAGGTGATGTCTATATTCCAAAGGGTTGTGGGAAGATATTTCCTTGGGTTAAATTTGACATGAGTTTTTAGAAGTTTAAATAATCTCAAACACTTATAGGAAGTGGCCACAAAGACCTGCAAACAATTATAGAATAGGAGCGATGTCAGTCCACAACTAAATAGACAGAATGGATGTTTGCATTGATGCAACATGCAAGATAATTCTTGGGAGATCATCATGCCAAAAAACTAGTACATTAAGTATGTAGAGTTATTACGTACGTGGCTATTGCTCCTAATTAAGGGAGACTCTACCGAAGTGAAGCTAATCAGAGGTCAATTGTGAAGAGCATTAGAAGATCATCTCTAAGAGGCACTTTAAATCTTTGTTTGGTTAGAAGCCAGATTAACCATGATTACTTTAAAAATAATTTAAAAATAATAAAAATTTTACTTTTTCATCCTCAATATATAAATTTTAATATAAAAAATCATTTTATGTCATATTCTATATAATTGTTAATATATCAATCAATTTTATTTCATATCCTATACAATATAAAAGTAAGTCATGTCCAAACTATCCTTCTCATCAAATAGAGGGTAAATTCAATGGTGTTGATCAGAAACAAAATTATGTGATCTAGTCTTCTAGTTCTTTCATTATCACTGAAAAAGTATAATAAGAATAAAGAGAGCTCTCTATCTTTATCTAGGTAGTTTCAAGCAAAAACCTTTATAATTACTTGGTGAGCCATCAAAGAAAGAGTCACATCTAATCTAAACTTTACATCTCTAGTTGCTAGAGTAATGAAAATAATGAGTTTCTTGATATCTCATATTCAACTATTCTAAAAAAATTCAAATTTGGAAGTTAGGCCATGAAAATAACTATGTAAGTTTCAATATATCGATCGAAGGTCCGAACACCATCCAATCAATTGTCGGATCAGCTTTGTCCGATTCTTCCATTCCACCAATTGATGGTCTGATCAATTCTTCAAATCGTATTTTGTAGTCTCTGATGACTTCTAAGTTTCTTCCCCAAACAAACAATTTATCGAATGGATATTTTTATACCAGACAATTTTTTCCGACAAATAGACAATTTGATCCATCATTGTCTCGGATCATGCATGCATGTTTCTAAGTTCTTCAATCAATCTATTTTCCAAGGCAATGGTAATATTGAGGAAGATCGTGGCTTCACACACCTCTTCAATCTCCTCCTAGAAATTAGTTATTGATCTTCGCAAAACAATATGTACACTCCCCTTAATTTATGACCAACTTCTTTAGCAAATTGGTCATCTCTTTATTCAATTTAGTGCGATACCGTCTCCTCAACAATCAACATAAAATCGGTTGGGCACCTACTTTAATATTATAATAAGCTGAGAGAAAGAGCTCTCTATTGCAATGAGAACCACATTGCTGAAGGGTTTTCTATATAAGAAAAGGAGCTGTTTTGGTGTCAGCAGTGACATCAAACAGTTGACTTCATAAATTATATTTTAAAATATATATAGACTATAATTGGCCGCAGCCACGATTAAACTTTACATTTCAAAGTGGAACAAATTAAATTCAGAATATATATACAAGCATATTACTTAAAATTTTAAATATAGCTCATAATTTAAAATTTATGAATAAAATCATGATGGTGTTAACATGTGGTTCCTGCGCTGCATCCTGGCCGGACACGTGGCGCCCGTCAGGTTTGTACTCGATTGATTTGATTTGCTGACTCAGCTTCAGGTTTTGCTGGATCCTTGACCCAGGTCAAACCTCGGGCACGAGGATTCAACCAACCATCGTCCACGATGACCCAGGATAAATCCCCCATAACCTCGGGCACGAGGGTACGAGGTAATGCCTGTCACGATCAACTTCACCTAACCGCGCCGCTCTCCGTACGGGCGCTCTTTCCAAACGGAGGTACCAGCATTTAAAGCCACCATCCTCCTCGTACAGCTGCGGACCTCTCCGGTGACAGACAAGCGGCGCTCAGAGCTCATCCATCACCTTTCCTCCGGAAAAACAGGGTGGAGCTGCACACGCCACACATCTATAAAAACCACTGAACAGTTCCATACAGAAGGAGGAAGGGGAGAACAACAAGAGAAAGAGGGGATACACAAAAGAGGACACAGGGTGAACAAGAGCGGCATAGATACAAGAAAAGAAGAGGATTTTCCCAACTGTAACAGGACTCCGGCTGAGGAGCACCTGACTTCTTCTTCTTCTTCTTCTTCTTCTTCTTCGACTCTTCTCAAAGCATTGTACAGCCTTAAAGGCTATCATTTTTTGCTAGTGGAACTTCTTCGCTGACCGACCGGTGGACGTAGGGGATTTCCTCCCTGAACCACCTTAAATCTCT
>JAEMOT010001307.1:347078-420285 GCA_019297695.1 Apostasia ramifera | reverse complement strand
TCTGGTTGCTTCGGACTAAATCTTCTCCCTGAGCCTCCGTTAACAGGCTCACCCCCTTTGCGCGCCGCCGTCTCCCGGAACTCTCTTTCTTTGGTGTTTCTTGGGATCTCCACATTCCTACGTCAACAGATGGTAATATTTTAAAATTTGTATCATGTTAGCAATTGTTCCTAAATTTTATTGCAAACCAAATTTCAAATATTGATGAGTGTGGATCTTTTTTTTACATAGGTTCTTGTTTTTCTAAGCATTCTATTTTTCATTAATTTTTTTTTCTCATAAAATGCTTAAGGTTCTGTTTGGCGTGATGACCAAAATGATACTAATTTAAAATAATAATAATAATAATAATAAATAAATTTTTTTAATTATTTTATATAAATTTTAATATGAAAAAATATTATTTTACTTCACATATTTAATAATTTTTAATAAAAATATCAATTTCATTTCAGATCCTAAACCAAAATAGTCAAATAGGCGGCCTAGTTTGGTTCGAGCTTTTTTTTTTAGACATGAAAAAAAAATAATTTTATTTTTAAAATTTAATGGAAGAGAAATTTATTTTACCATTAGAAAATATGTAAAATGTGAAATACTTTTAATTCTGATATTCGTATTTGTATTAGATGTAAAATAAAATTGATTTTTATAGTTGAAATTTGTGTTGGGCAAAAAACTGCTCTCGAACCAAACGAGGCCAAGTTCTCAAACTTAGTTTAATGTTATATGTATGTTAGGGGACAGTTCGTTCAATACTATATATCTTGATATTTATATTATTTTAATGAACATCATCTCTATGTTTATATTATCTTCAAAATTTCATTTATTTAGTTCAATAATATTATTACATAACACAATAATAATAGAGAATTAATCCCAACTCACCTATTTTCACTGCAAATAGCTAAATTGATGTCACATAATTTTGGGTGGTATCAAAAACTCTCGTAAGAAAATGTTTAGTTCAGTATTATCTTTATATTATCATATAATTTATATATTATTTTTTGAGTAATAATTAATTCTATAATTTTTTAAAATAATTTTTATAAATATTATTAAATCAAATAATTTTTTTATAAATAACAAAACATAATACCAAAATAATATTGAACCAAATACCTGCTGTTCCAATTATCCAATCACGGATTAGCTCATCGATCTGATTGGATGTCAAAATCAAATAAGTTGATCTGATCAACCAATTTATTTGTACGGTTCTTACTATTTAATGATGCTGATATATAGTCAATAGTCTGAAATTAATAAGAATATAAAAGTTGGCCCTCTTAATTAATTTTTTAACAATGTATAAATATATATATGTTTATACATTAATTTACACATATCTAATTAATGATATTATTTTCATTAACATAATCTTAGCCACATGCAAACGATAAATATGTTGATCATATGCACAAATTAATATATTAATTTTAATGTAGATAAGTATTTATATACATATATCCAACAAAATTAAGGCATCTAAAGTTTCAAACACAGTTAGCCCTTCCCTAATTAAACCCTAGAAACTTAATTAACTAGCATTAGAAGTCATTAAATACTCCAAATCAATGACTTTGATCAAATATAAGTTAAAGAATATCCCTTGTAGTAAAAGTCCCATGCAGAACGTCAAATTTTCACTAGTCTATAATTAAGCATGCATGCCGTAGACTCTTCACCATAATTAATTAGCTGATTAGTCTCTAATTATGGTTGCCTTCACTAATCTCTCCTTTAATTATATTCACCTAAACTCAACAGTTCTCTACATAACCTGAAAGTCTCGTACAATAATTAATTTATTATAGAGTTAATTACTTCTGAGTACCTGAGGAAAGACATACTTTCCATGCACGTTGATCGATCCCAACTTTTTCATATTTAGTTGGAACTCTTTGAGTCTCAAGTGGCTCTTTTAAAATGTTCGGTTAATTTATGCATTTTTTCAAACCAAACACTGTAGCTAGATTCGATTTAAATTGCATAGTTTTTTTTTCAACATAATTAGATAAATTTATCATTTTTTTAAATATAAGAAAATAACAATCAAGATATCATATAACAAAATCTAAAATATTGATTATAAAGTCGATAATAACGTAGTCTCTCTCCTTCCATAACATATGATCAAACAATAAAATATATGCCCAACTCATGATATAAGAAGATTTAATTTGCAAAAGAGACATACGGATCGGTTTTGGTTTAATTCATGGATCAAACGATAAATCGAACTTAATTGTGTGGTTTATTTTTCAAACCGAACCAAAATTTTAGGATGGTGTGATTTTGATGATTAGGATTTCAGATTTTGTTTGAGTTATAGTCTATTTATGTACAGCCCTACAAAAGGAGAATGAGGCTTAAGATGGTGGAAGAAAGGGGAGGATGAACAAATAATTAATGACAAATTAAATGGAAGGACCTATATATAAATTGTTTCAGAGTACTTCAAGATTGTAATTATTTAAAATTAAAAATTTAGGGCCAATGTGCAATTGATGCCTCTCCCCTCTGGGCCTGAACATAATTAATTTGAAGGGTAAATTGCATCCAAATTTTGAAAAGTACAAAATTTATGAATTTACAATTAAAATACTCAAAAGTTCTGTTCAAAAAGGACAAAAAGAAGAGCTGCTAATTTAAAAAAAAATTGAATATTCACTATTAATTATCTAGGAAACCATGCAAGACCTACATGAGCTTATCTAAGTTTTCGAGACCTACAAAAGAGGACTCTATCTCTTATAGGGACTTTGATGCAATTTACTCAATAAAGTTATAAATATTAATGACAAAGACTGTCACTTATTTCATCTTATATTAAAGTGAGTCTTCCCTTCATCAAAGCCACAATTATTAGCAGCAGCCTCCTCCTTTCTTTATTAAATTCCACTATCATATCATGAGCCCCACATTAATAAACAATGGCAACTAATTAATCAAATGATTAATTAACTAATTATGTACTAATTTAATTAGGGTCTCTCACTGCATGCGTTAATTATTCCAAATCCAAGGAGAAAAAGTTCCACAGTGAGTTGTCAAAAAAGAGGATTAAGAATGGCTATAATTATAATGGTGGATAAGTTGGATAATTATTTAATTAATTGAATTAAAGATGGGTTAAGGGAGCCACGACAAGCACTGGGTGGGCCTATTAGCCTTTAATTAGGTGAAGGAGGGCACTAATTAGGATTTGTTGGAGACCAGAAGGAGAAAGAAAGGGAGAGAAATGGTCATAAGATTCCCAATTTTGAGACTAGGATTGCAAACAAGTCGATTTTGGAGCGAATCAATTTAAACTTAAAATCAAAATCTTCGAGTTTGAGTCGAGTTTCGACTTGATGAGTTGATTAAATTTATTCGATTTTAAGTTCACTTTTGAGTAATTGATCCTTAATTAGTTATAAATTTTGAAAATTATGTAAATATGGATTATATTAGTTAGGCCATAACAAAGGTTTGCATAACCTATAAGAATATTGGTTTGATGTGATAGTGTTGGAATATAATACAAAAGCATTAGTCCTTCCTTTTTAATTTTGTATTTGATTACAGAAAGCAACTTTTATCCATAAAAACTGCATTTTTCATAATTTTTTTTGATAAATACATTTTTCATAATTAAATACAATAAAGAGGAGAAATATCATTTCGTATTCAAAATACGATAACAATTATTAATGTGAAAAAAATTACATTTGATTACGAAAATCTACATCTCAGAGGAAAAGCTATATTTTTTGTGGACATTCATTTTGTATTCAAGTACGAATATGATTTGTTTAAGGGAAAAAATTTCGCGTTTCATTACAAAAAATCAGTTGTACATAAAAACTGCATTTTTATAATTAAACATGAATTTTCTCTCTACCAATACTTTATGCATATAGGGCCCATACTGTCATGTGGCTATATCTTATTGGACGTAATATATACATAGTAAATCTATATAAGAATTTACCATAATCATAAAAAAATATTTCTAAATATTTACAAATAACAATGAGTTTGAGAATGACAGTATTTAAAAAAAAAATTAAATTATAAAATATTCTACATTTGAGAACCTTTATTTCGTGAAACTGTACACAATAGAGAAAGAGAAATAACAGCTTCTTTTAACCTGGAGATTGATAGCCCAACTAAAGTTGGGTGATTTTACCAATCCTTTTCATCTTTAGAACTATTTTCACTATCAACTTTAGCAATTATCAGGTCTTCTTCATCAACTTTTTTTTTTTTTAAATTGCAATGCCATAGAATTACAATAAATAAACTACAAGTGTACAAATATCACTAAACATCCACTTTGAAAATGTTACAAAATTCATTGATACGGGGCTATTCATTTTCCAACAAAAATCACCTAGCGTCGCATAGTGTACAAAAAAATCAACCTCACTATTGACGTCATGCTGTATATAACTAATTCTGCAAGCAACAAACGATAATAAAATATTCATAATATTATCTAGAACAATATCCGGATCCTCAACTGCTTACCCATCCTGCAAAAAAGAACCGCAAAAAATAAACACAAAAAAGCACATACGCAAACAATATACATATCTCTACTAGTTCTATTTCAGTCATGTTACTCTCTCAAAGCATTAAAAACGAAAATAGAATACTGAAGCTGAAATTGACCTCCAAGCCACAAAAGAATGGGCCAAAGCCTCTACACACTGCTTCCAACAGCCCATGAACTAATGCAGGTTGGCCAGACTGTGATCTAACTGGTTCGGGACATTGTTAACGTTTTCCAAATAATAGTGTTTTTCAATTTCTGAAAAGAAAATCAGAAATAATAGCATACTCATATTATGGTGTAAATGACTAATTACCTCTCACTTGATGAGAAAGTTAAACAAAAAAAAATTTGCAAATCCACCACACCTATAGCCAATACCGAATCGTTTGGTCCACAACTAAATAGATCACTAGCTTCCGCGTGATATCATGGAAAATCTTTTAGGTTCGGAGCCCTAAATCATTCGACATCAATCAGAGGGTGCCACGTGTGCATCGGCCCACTCATGCCTGCCAAAAATTTCTCAATATCAAGGGCTTCACATCCATTTCATACATTTGTACTTTGCACATGCAGTGAAGCAAATTGGCTCATGATGAAGTGATTAGAGAAGTAAAATATTTCAAATCCATGGCTATATGGCTTAATCTCGAGAGGTGAAAAGGATAATAGCTTTCATATGCATAACGATGCGAAAAAAGGTAAAATTAATGAATGTTTTTGCATCACAATGATGCACTTTGGTAGAGGGCCCAGCAATGAAAATTTGGCAGAGCAATTTATAAAAGGAGCATTTTCAATAATAACAACCTTCAAAGTTTCACTTCATTTATAAAGTTTTCCAGCAATGCATTCATCTAAAGAAACATACGACATTAACATCCTTCAACAAAAAATTTGGACAAGCATAGATTCTGAGAAAACTAGTAAACAGTTTGTTAAATCTCTAATTGCAAACCAACCTAAAAGCTTATAGGTTATAACCTGAGAATAATTTTGTACCCTTGCATACCCCTTCACATACTAGCTAATCTACTTTATAGTGTGGATTCAATTCAGCATAACTATTTTTGTTTTTTCTAACCTTATGCTAGAGATAATTAGGGATAACTAGTATTTAAATTTAAGATATCTGACTTTAATGCCCCGTGTTAAATCTCTAGTGCGCACCACCCTAAAAGCTTAAGCTTCTAAGTCATGAATAATTTTATATTCTCACTAAATACTACTTTCAATAAATAATCAAGAATTAAGAACACTATCATAATAAGGAGAAAAAAATAATCAAAACTGTGAAAAGAAAACACAACAAAGAAACACTGTCCCCACCATTATTTTGTAAACTTTGCCAACTCGGTATATTATTTGATAAGTAACTTGATGCATGATATCTTGTAAAAAAATTCTCAACAGAGTCATCAAATGATTCTTTCTTTGTACTTCAGAATAGCACGAACAAGGCCGGTTAACTGACTCGGATTTAAAGGTAATTGAGTAATATGAAGCAGCCTCAGCTTTGCAATGCTCTTGTATTCCTAAAGCCATGCAATACAACTAAATATATTGGATTTCAAAATATAGTTGCTGACAGAAGAAAGGACACTGAAACCAGATCTTACAAAATAAAGAAGGGCACAAGCTGCACAGTAGATAATATACAATGCAAGGCAATGAACCCAAAACCTGCAAATAAAGAGAAAGTACTATTCAACCAATTATCATTCGACCATTCCATGGAGGGTGAAACTCAAAAGAAAAAAAAAGAACATCAGGCAGCAAATATGATTTCCTGAATTCATTCTTAATGAGCTCTTATCTCCCAATGCTTTAATAGTGAGAAGCTTAGCAGCTTGTGTTAAGATTAAGCATGTTCTCTCACAAGAAAGTGAACCTAACATACAAACATGGAGGACTTCCTGATTGACTGCACACTAACACTCAAATAGGGAAGATCACAGTCATAATATAAAATATTAAAATATAACAAACTCATATAAAAAAGGATTCTGAAGTTACAACAAAAACAAAAGTAGCATAAAGGTCTGTCAATTCACCCTTTTATATAGTTATGTTGACATTCCAACGTGATTAAAAGTTTCTACAAGCCTATTTTCTAAGAAGATAAAGTCAATCGAGTCATCAAATCCAGCCCCATAAGCTCCATTAATCAAGCACAGTATTCCTGGAACTTACCATTGAGATTCTTGTGCTGCATTCCCTATAGTAAATACTTTTAATGACTCATATCGGATATCAACGTGCTTCATTTCCTGTCCAAAATAGTCTAAAGGAAGTACACCAAATACGCAAACAACTGCAATAATTGAGAAGATGCACATGCTGTAGAATACACACGTAAATTGTTATTACAGAATACATGCATGCAACCACTATGAAGATAAAACTTGCTTTAGTTTATAAAAATGGATAAGGTTCTACTCAATTGAGCACATAAAGTTAATTAACATTTATACATAGTAATTATCAACTTCAAAATTGTAAAGCACTTCAAAGGACATCAAAGGCATCTTATCAACCATATAATACATAATGGGGATCTCTTTATAATCGACTCATACCAGATCATGCCATCTTCACCTTTGATGAATTGATGTAGATATTTTTTTTACTTTTATTTTGTTATCACTAGAAGCTTTAGCTATGATTTAGTCAAGTGTTTTTTTATTTGTTTGTATTACTTTTTTAATGGGAATGTTAAGTTCCATAGCACCTATTTTGACGTTAGAGTGGAATTAGCATCTCGATTAACATAATAAGTAAATACAAATTTAAATTAAACTAGAAATAATGCAAACTCAAGTAGGAGTATAATTCAATTACGTGATAGGATCAATGTAAGATTTCGAAAGAGATTGATATCCCAGAAAAGAAAGACAAGTATCAAAAGTAAGAGTCCAAAAAACCTACTTAGTCTTTAAGTTGAAAAACTAGGAAATGAACAAAAAATAAAAGGAAAAAAACAATCCTCTCAAACTCTTGTGTCAAAACCTCCAACCTCGTCTGCCCTTCATTAGCGAGTCATTGCACCGACAACCGCACACAAAAGTGAACTTTCCTCCTCCTCAAAAAGCTTTATAAAGATCCTCTCTGAAACGTATTTTCTCCCTTCTCACTCTCAATCCAATCACAACACTTCTACTTCTTGAATTGGTGATTATATTCCCGACCTTCGGTTAATGGTAAAGGAGGTTTACAAACATTAACATGTTAAACTATCCATTGCTTTGCAGTTGTTAATGGTAAAGGAGGTTTACAAACATTTCAGGAGGCAGTTCATGGCACTCCCCTCTCCGCAGAGGTAGGATAGAGCCCTCGAGTGGTAGGGTCAGAGAGAGAGGTCTCTGCTGCTAGAGGAGAGCCAAGAGGTTGACAAAAAAAACCTTCATCATTTGGGAGAGCATGGCGGCCGTGTGTGTAAGGGCTTGAAGTTGGTGATCATTCGCAGGGCATCATTCTGAGGTACGGTGCAGCTTGCCACTCAGTGGCCAGCAGGTGGTTCTCGTCATGAGCTTCTTCTTTGAGCGGCTAAGGGGATTTGATTCGGTCCTCCGTGAGGGCACTAAACTTATTGATGTTGAAAATTAATCAAAGGTTAAAAGAGAGATTTTTTACGTGAAAACCGACTAAGCAGAAAATCACGACGCCATATTGTCGGCGGCTTTACTAGATTTCTATGTTTTTCTTACAGAGAGTTGAGCTGTAATGAAAAAAAGAAGAAGGAGAGGGAGGAGTTCAATTGATCTAGCCTCTTGTTACAATGAGATTTTATAGCCTAAACTTGTTGATGTTGAAAATTAATCAAAGGTCAAAGGAGAGACTTTTTACGTGAAAACCGACTAAGCGAAATCCACAACGCCATATTGTCGGTAGTTTTCAAGAGCTTTACTAGATTATTATGTTTTTCTCACAGAGGGTTGGGCTGTAAAGGAAAAAGGAAGAAGGAGAGGGAGGAGTCCAATTGATCCAGCTCTTTATTACAATGGAATTTTATAGTCTAAGTTGATCCCTGAATAGTCACTTCAAAGGAATGACCTTCATCTCTAGCTTCATGCTAATAATGATTGCTAGGTCAGCGTGCTGTAGCCTTGCTTGTATGGATTGTACGGATCGAACAGGCAGATCATGCTTCTTAAAAGCAGTATGAGGGTCTTGTACTTTGAGTGCTGGACAGTTCATCATAGGTATTTCAGCATGAGTTCTTCAACAACGGCCTTTCGTTGGGAGTTGGTTTTTCGACCTTCATCCGTAGTCGAATTCCTCTAGCGCCGGTGCCATGTAGGCCTTCACATGTATGCTCCAAATATGCCTGTGCAGATTCAGATACAACAGTTTCTAATAAAAAGCATATATTATAATTATGGTAATATAACTTTCTTTTAAAATGATAATAATAAATAAAAATTGGATATACTTATTCGTAAAATTATTCTCAAAAGGATATTATATATTAAACGTATATGGCAATTATATGATAGTTCAATCAAAATAGTAAATGGATGCCCTACTTCATTAATGTAACACAATTATTGAATAAAATTAATGATATTTATTGTTAACGGAGACTAATTTATTTAATGATGTAAACTATAGGCAAGTAAAAAATTCTATATTTATTAGACTTATTTATAATTATGATATTACTATATATATTACTGTAAGAACTTTAAAATAATTTAGGATAAATTGCAAATAAGTTCCTATTGTTTGATCATATATACACGTAGATCTAATTTTTTTAAAATTACTCAAATTGGTCTATTAGTTTTAGGTAATGTGCAATTAAGTCCAAAATTCAGATTTAATAGTAAAAAAATATATGTAATGATATTTTTATCCTTAAAATTTTTTCTTTCTTCTCCCCTCTCTCTCTCTCTCTCACTTTCTCTCTCATTTTTACTCATCGTGAGCGAAGAGCAAGTAAGACTAGAGAGGTAGAATCTATCATCAATGGCTGGCAAGCTAAGGCCGGAGGAAATGGTCGCTGTCATCACCGGCAGGGCCAACGGCATCAGGGAGGCCACCGCCGTCACTTACGGCGTCGCCGTCATCATCGCCGACATCCAGGATTCCCTCGGTCGCTCTATCACGGCTTCCATCTCCCCTCCCGGCCGCTGCACCTTCATCCGCTACGACATCCGCGATGAGCTCTAGACTGCCGCCGCGGTTGACCACGCTGTCAAGATCCACAGGTGCCTGGACGTCATGTTCAACAACGCTGGCATCGTCGGCAATGTCGCTGAATTCCTTGATCTCGACATGGCGAACCTCGACGTCGTACTGGTCGTGAACGTGCGGGGATCCACGGCGGCAATCAAGCACGCCGGACGGGCAATGGCCGCGGCAGGGACCCCTAGGTCGATCATCTGCACCGCTAGTGTAGCAGTGCTGCAGGCGAGCCGACCTTAAAAGAGGGGGGAGAGAGAGAGGGGGAAGAGAGAGAAAATATTAAGGATAAAAATGTCATTTCATATATTTTTTTACTGTTAATGCCCCATTTGTTTGACTGTTTAAAATTAACCTGATTTAATTTTAACCAAGCATATCACATTATACATAAAATTTAATATTAAAAATTACACATCTTACGCACATTACTAAAATAATAACAAACTAGCTTATATCACATCCCTCACATATCTCAACATAATAACTAACTTTATATCACATCCCTCACACCCCCCAATATAATAACTGACTTTACTTTACATTACTCACAACTTTTAATAAAAAAATTTCTCTATTTAAGTTTAATTTTAATTTTGTTAAATTTAACCTTACAAACAAACAGACTCTTATAGTTAAATCTGAATTTTGGATCTAGTTGCACATTATCTAAAATTAATGGACCAATTTGAGCAATTTTAAAAAATTTGAATCTATGTGCATATATGATTAAACAATAGGGACCTACTTGCAATTTACCCAATAATTTATCTTATCACTATATTATATATTATGATTATGGCTGTAAACGTACGGGTGATTTCATTTCAAGTTATAGTTATTTGCTTGATAAAAAAAAAAATTATGGGTACCCATTTGATGTTATTTTTTGAGTAAATATATATTTACAAAAAATAAGTAGAGTTTGAGTTATATCGATCTTATTTCAAGCAAGTTAATTTTCAACTAAGTGCAATTCAAATTGAATTTAACTCGAGTTAAACTCAAGCACGTTTAAGCAAAATTTATACCTTTTAGGTGCTGTTTGTTTGGCAATTAAAAATTAATCTAATTTAATTTTAAATAAGCATATCATCACATAAAATTTAATATTAAAAATTAACTTTATTTCATATCCTATACACATTATTATTAGAATTTTATTAATTACTTTTTAATAAAAACTTTATTCATGATTTAGAAAATCCCAAAGGTTTTATTTTGGTGACCAAAACATAGAAGAAGATAGCATATACCTTATAGCTAGCTTTCAAGAAAGTGAAGCAGAAGTAAAACTTCAACTCTATTTCAAATTGAAAATGATTATTTTTAAAAAAAATAAATAAAATAGTTTATATAAATTTTAGGCATAATTTATAAAATATTCTTACTAAATTGATGTTGATCCCATGGTTTTAAGTTTTGCAAAAATTATTGATTAGTTTCATTAATTTCTAGCTTTTAAGTTTTAGTTAAGAGCGATCTAAAACTCCCACCGGTTTTATTTTATATTTTTATAACCAAAAAATTTCTTAAAGTTTGAATTTTTAGTCAAAAATTAAAAAAAAATCATGGCTTGCATTATATTGAATTTATTGAAACTGAAATTATATATCGAAACTATAGTAACTATTAAAAATTAATATTTCTAATTAATTACGAGCAAAATTAAAACCAAAATCTAGTTTTAAAACCACAGTTGATCCAGTGCCATTATCTCAGAAAGATCAATAAATGTAACAAATATATCTAATTTTTCTCATAATTAGCTTTCTCTCAGCATAATCTCAAAAAATATTTTATGATAAAAAACTATATATATTACTAATACATTTTTAGAAAACTCATTCCCTGAATAACTAGGGTAGCTAGTTATAAAAATTAAGGAAAAATAAAACAAGCTTGACTGTAAATGATTAGACCTTATCATATTTCTCAATGTATATTTTATGCAGTTTCATTAAAATTAAATGTTCATGTGTTGAAATTTACTTCACATCTATATATTCCAACAAAAAATGATTTAAAACGTAGATTAAATTCTATTATATTTATATATGAGTCCTACAGTGTGTTTGGGTTTATTTATTTAGCTTGCTTACACAACGTATATACGAGTTTTACTATAAATCAATATGTTGAAATTACTCGAGTTTGAGTTACACTAAAATAGTCCCATGCATTACATGATCATATTGGTACATAATTTAGACCAATCTATTAAAAGTACGTAGTTAGAGTTATCGTCTAATTGAATTATAATTAATTAAAATTTGACCTTCATGCAACTCATTTTAATTAATTTCTGTGCATCACTATGATATGAACTTTGGGAGAAACACACCCCAAAAGCTAGCTCATGGGAGTGGAGAGCCAAAAGTTCATATAAACCCCATATTAGAATCTCATATTTTTAATGTGGGACTCAAGTCTCATACCTTGCAATTGAATCGTAACACACTGCTGACATATCAGTGAGTAGAATCCGAGAAGAGCTGTCATGGCTGTTAGCTCATCAATTCTCTTCTTTTTTCCATTCTTGTAAAAATTAAATCGATAATTGAATCAAAACAGCATTCAATTTACAGCCAGATAGTCAAACTGATTTAATTGGCCAATCCAATTATTGATATTAATATTACAAAATAATATAAATATATATAATATTAAAATTAAAGAATATATATAATATAAAAATGTCTATTACATAAATATAATTAAATAACTAATTATATACAATGTAACTAATAAAAATTAATTAGAATAACCAATAAAGATTGACGAACACACACAAAACACATATATATGATATCTTATAATATGACAATAAAAATTAAAAAATTATATATAGTATATATTCAACATAAAATTAACTAATATGTATCTTCATTGAAATAAAAAAGTTTAGTCATAAATATGACTCAATATAAATTTTTTAAATAAAAAATTTATTAACTTGCCTACAAATATTGATCAATATAGATATAAAACATAATTTTTTTGATTGAACTGGTATTTATCTAGTTCAATTAGTTCACCCGGCTTGACTGGTTCAATCCGGTCTAAATCAGTTCAATTTTTTCTTTGATTTTAACATAGAACTAGACGGGACTAGAGACTGGTTCGCGGTCGGATCGGTTGAACCCGATCCGATTTTTACAACATTTTCTTCTTCCCCCTCTTGCTCCATAATATTATATTATTTTTTATCACTTATATATATCCCTAGAGCTCAATGATCACTTTATGCTGCTTTGGTCCAATTTTTTTCATAAATATGGTATATATTGTTGAAGCTGCCATAATACTAGATAAAATAGAGAGATTAAAAACCAACAAAAAATGATCGTCAATATTTGTAAAAATATAACCCACTATAGATTTTATCAACTTTAGCCCAAACATGGGTCTCATGGTTTTAACATAGGCCTGCAGGGGCCTTATAGAGCATGTTAATCGATTTTATAAATAGAATACATGCATGATAACCTTCGCATCTCATTCATGCTTCAATGAAGTCGATTTTCTTAAAAATCACATGTACCTCCTTTCAAGACATAATTTTCACCCAAAAGAGGCCACTTTGAGTGGCTCTGATGTATATATTATGCAATAATCTTAACTCATTATAGATATTGTTTGCTTTGACTTAATAATTCTCAAGAATTTAAAACATGTATACTAAGCCTTAGTTCTATTAATATTTATACCAACCTCTTACTTCAGCTTCAGAACATAATTTCTTTTATATATATATATATATATATATATATATATATATTTTGTAGTCTTTAAATACAATAATATTCATCAGATGTCGTGAACCTTAGGCTATATATATATATACACACGCATATATATCGTCTTTTTCTCTACCAACTTCCTCTCTTTTTCTATTAAAAAAAAAATAATTACCTACATACCACACAATTTAGTTTTATTTATGCTTTACCCATCCATTCTTAGTTAATTACGCTATGCACACTCAAAACATTACAAAATCTTACATATACACATTTGAGTTAAAACTTAATCAAAATCTATTTTAAAAAAAAAATATTCTGTTAGTAAATCATTAAAATTATATTTTTATTCTTAATGGTACATATTTTTCTCTTCCTCAATACCACACTAAAGCGCTGATTTGTCCTAAAATCAATTCACGTTGCGGATATCTCCTTCCTTTGCCGCCACCTAAATATTAAGGTTTTAAGATTTTTCACTCAAAATATATTTAAATATTCTTAAAATAATATGATGAACGACTCAGATTTTTTGTAATGTAACTATAGTTAGGTATTGAAAAATTATGATTACTCATTATAATAGAAATAAGTTAAAATGTGTATATGTAAGATTTTATAATGTTTTGAGTATGCATAATGTAATTAACTAAGAATAGATGAGTAAGGTATAAATAAAATTAAATTGTGTAGCATGTAGATAATTATCTCTAAAAAAAATGAAGAAGTCAAATTTCTGGCCCTCACAGAGAAATTAAAAACATATCAAATATCTCTCTTTTTTTATTAATTCCTATCTTTTCCATTCATCTAACTAACAATTAATAGTATTAATCTTCCTCTTTCACAAAGCCAATCAGTATCTTAATTAATATACGTCAAATAATCAAGATGATTCATGAATAATATTAATGAAAGCTTAATTAGATGTCGTCATTAAAATGCATAAACTAATAAATAATTAAATATACAATATTCATCTCATGTATGCCATTAACTTAGATATTCACAGATATTAATTTCCTGTGTGAGCGCATGCTGATGGCTGCTTGGTATATATTCTAATGCAGGAAAGACAAGAGGAAACGTTCTCCCTGCCTCCCTCCTCCCCGGTCCTCTTCTTTCTTTATTCTAACATAAAATCCTCCTCTTTAAACTTTCTACTGTGGATAAAATCCCATTCCAAGAGGAAGAAGAAGAAGAAGAAGATCTCTTTAATGGGTAGAGCTCCCTGCTGCGATAAAGCCAACGTGAAGAAGGGGCCATGGTCCCCGGTGGAAGACGAGAAGCTCAAGTCTTACATAGAGAAGAACGGCACCGGCGGCAATTGGATCGCCCTCCCCCAGAAGATCGGTATTCTTTCATCACATCTTCATCATGGTTACTGTCAAAATCTCATCTTGCTCGCCGGCCGACCCCAAACCTCTGTGGATCTATATCAGGGCTCAAGAGATGCGGGAAGAGCTGCCGCCTCCGGTGGCTGAACTATCTCCGGCCCAACATAAAGCACGGCGGCTTCTCCGAGGAGGAAGACAGTATCATTTGCAGCCTCTACATTTCCATTGGAAGCAGGTACTTCAGTATTTTGGTCTTCCTGATCTGTATTCATTTCTCTGTTCACAATGTTACAATATAATTTTAATCATGGTCATAAACTCTATAATTAGAGTTTTAACTTAGTATGAGATTTCAAATTCAAATCCTCGTAAATCTAATTATCTATAATACATAAGATTTAAAAATATCTACAGTCTCCACATGCAGTGCATAAAAATCATTGTTCAATCAATTACAGGTGGTCGCTGATCGCCTCCCAGCTGCCGGGGAGAACTGATAACGACATCAAGAACTACTGGAACACAAGACTGAAGAAGCTGCTGTTCGGCAAGCAGCGACAGGATCAGTATCACCACCGCCGGCCGTCAAAGCAAGAGAATGTCAGCAGAGCCGGTGCGAGTGCCATCTACTGGCCGGATCTGGCTTTGCCGGCTTATGCAGCCGTTCAAACCCACCGCGGGTGCCCGGTCAAGAGGCTCCTGATGAAGCTCAGTACTGGAGATGGAGGAATTCTCCCTGTGGATGCACCTGATCACCACCAGCATCATCATCATGCCTATGAAGCCAATGCAAGCTTCACTTCCTCTTCAGCCCATGGCAGCTCCTTCAGCTTCTCCACCGAGTTCGACGAAATATTGGGCTGCAATCAGGCCGCCAAGCTGGAGGAACTGGATTCCTTCTGCGGGGTAACCGGAGCGACATCGGAGTTTACCGGGCTTTTCGGCATGCCGGAAGCTTTTCCGATGTACCCTGATCCGGCGGCTGCTGAGGCCGTCACAAGCTACTGTTATTCTATGCAACAGCATGCATTTGAACTTTGAAGTGGTAGCATGCACATCTCATGAGCATATAATGAATGTTGAATTGGTGTACATGGTGGTCTACTGTAGATTAATTTCTTAATAAATATTTGAGGCATTGGATTTCTTAATTAGCTCTATAAGCGCAACAATAATCTAGATCTCATTAATTAGGGTTGGTTCTGTTTGTATTTCATGTGATAAACAAATATATATTTCCATTGATTATTGTTAACCCGTGGTTCCAGTGCTGCATTACGGCCGTACATGTGGCTCCCAGGTGGCACTAATTTTTTATTTAAATGCTTTTATTCGCGCAAGTTTCAAATCTCGGTCAAACCTCGGCCAGACGGGTTCGGTCAAACATCGTCCACGACGATCCAGGATCACCCCCTAGCAACATCGATGAGGATGTTCCTCGGCTGCACCTGCCGCAGTCGGCGTGGTCTGACCACGCCGTTCCCACTACAGAACACTTTTTCCAGATACGCAAATCAAAGACACGCGTGCTCCAGTCCTCACAGATCCTTAGAAGAAATGCCAAGATCAAAAGTCAAGCTCTCCTTTTACTGTCTCTAGCTCCTCCAGTGGCCGACAACATCCTGGGTTCAGAATTTATTTACTTCTTTCCCTTCCGAAAAATCAGGACGAAGCTGCACTATCTTTTGCCTATAAATACTCTTGAACAGGCTTCAAGGAAAAAAAGGAAGGGGAGGACGGTTGGAAGAGTAGAATCCTTCTTCTATTATCTTTGTAACAAGAGCTTGAGATAAAAGGAATCTCTCTCTCCCTCTCTCTTTTTCTCACTCTCTGTATTGGTCTTTTCGACCACCCTCTCCCTTTTTCTAGTGAAATAATCTCTCGCTAACCGTCCGGTGGACGTAGGGGATTTCTTCCCTGAACCACTTTAAACACCTGCGTGCTATTCCGGATGCATATTATTCTCATATAAGCTTTAGTCAACAGGCTTAACCCACTGCGTGCTGCCGTCTCTCGGGACTCTCCATTTTTTTCTCTTCCGAGACCCCCTGTTTCCCACGTCAACAATTATTCAAGGTGTTCTTAGATTAGAAGAGTGGGCCTGTTCATTGTTCTAAAAGGGTTTTCATCCATGTTAGTTTCCTATAAGTAATACAGTAATTTTATCAGTTGGAGTGCACTACAAGTAAAAGAGGGGGGTTGAGAATCTTGGCAAAAGGTTTTCCAGTTCTAGCTAGCTAGATGGGGACCTCAAGATGTCACTGCTGCTGCCTATAGAGATTTATATCTTGTACTCAGCCAGACAAGGATTAGTGGAGGATCTCCTTCACTTAACTTGAGATTGCATGCCTCACAAATCACAATGCTAGGAATTAATGAGTTGATTTAATATCTCTCCTAAAGTTCATTGGAATTTTTATGTCAATATATAGGATGAGAACTTTGGATTAAGATGTGCGATTTAAGGCCTTTTAGAAAAACTTATATATGTATGTGGAAGCAGGTAACAATTTCCCCATGCATGCATGTTCTTCAGCTATTTAGTTAAGATCTAGTCTTGTGGAGTTTATTATTATACGTGAAGTCCTCAGGTTACTGGTATGGTTATAATTTACTACAAAATATTTTAGTTGTTTCTTATATATATATATAAAATATAGAGTAGGATCTATATTGGTAATGTATGACTTGCATGCTATATATTGCATTAGTTTATGTGATGTTATTATTAACCCTGCAATGCTAGCGTAGTTGAAACAATGTAAAGATTGGCGTGTAGTATTTCAAATTGTTAACTAGATAATATAGTTTTGTTTGTATATATATATGCTATTTGATCTTTAGTACTGGAAATGCATGCTCCAATAAGTTGATGAGTGGCAATGCATGTACTTGTTAACCCAATTAAATTAATTAGTGGAATTTTATTTGGTTTGTGCATAAAATTAACACTGGGTTAGTGGCCAAATAAATGGCAATCAAAGACAGTACTAGGTGTAGGCATGGGATAACGATGAAGAATTGGGTCATTTAGAATGGTTTGATTACAGTACCCTTAATTAGTAACAAATTAAATATACATTTAACGTGCCTAATTAATGAAGTTGCTGGATAACTTCTTCGTGGCCACGATAATCTACACAACTTAAACGTCCTTTTCCAAGGGGTTATTTTAAGTAAGATGATTGAAAACTCTCTAAGTTGTGTCTGAATGACTTTCACTCGAGATTCTAATTGGACATGTATAGGTCTCTAGAATTTTATAGTAATTACATCAAGATCCATAAATAACATTCAACAAAATGCGAAGTTTATGTCTCTAATCACACCTCGTCACTACCCACTTCTCTCCATCTCACCCATATGGATCATAGGATGAAAGAGATTTTTCTCCCAAAATTTGATCTTGATCCATCATACTATGCGATAAAAGTCTATATGCAAACACTTGCAAAAATGAAGGAAGAAGTTTTTCTATTGTTTTTTTAAAATCCAAGATTAGGGATCAGACGAACCGAGTTTGAGCGGAGCCAAACACGGCTCAAGCTTGGCTCGTCACGATTTGATTTGAGTTTGAGCTAGCTCGTGTTGACTTTGAGCTGGCTCGAGCCTTAATCAAGCTAACCCAATCCCTCCAAAGAATACAAAATTTTTAAAAAATTAAAAATAATTGTTTGACTAATTCAACTAGGGGCTAGCTTAGATCTTATTAGCTCAGCTCAATAAATTAGAGTCCAGCTCAATTCTAACTACATATTGATCCAAATATCAAACAATTGTCAATCTTAAAGCCATTCTCTTACTAAATCCAAGATCCTTACAACTTTATTGCTCATCCCCTGGTGTTCTAATTCATTCTATACTTGACCAGTTATACATACACACATGTATATAATATTTTGGTGTGCATGCATGGAAGGAGAAAAAGTTCACAGTGAGTTGTCAAAAGAGAGGATTAAGGATGGCTATAAGTCTAATGGTGGTTAAGTTGGATTATCATTAAATTAATTGAATTAAAGATGGGTTAAGGAAGCCATGACCAGCACAGGGTGGGCCCATTAAGCTTTAATTAAATGAAAGCAGGCATTAATTAGGATTTGATGTGTGGTTAGTGTAGATATAGAGATTAAGAGAAAGCAAGGGAGAGAATGGTCATAGGATTCTTAATTTTGGTGATAGGGTTGCAAACGAGTCGATTTTGAGCCAGTCAATTTGAATTTAATATCAAAATTTTTAATTTTAAGTCGAGTTTTTACTCAACTTGATTAAATTTGTTTGATTTTAAGTTCTTTTCTGAGTTGAGTTGATATATTTACATATGTTTTGTGCAGTAATAAAACTTATATTTAAATATGAAACATTTTAAATATATATATTGAAAAAATCAAATACATATGTTCATGTAAATATCAAATTAGTTGTGAATTGACTCGATTTAATTTCAAATGCAGTTATTTTGAATCAAATAAAATACAAACTAAAAGATATTTTCGAAAGAGTTTTGAATTTCAAAATTTGATGCTTCTACTCGTTTCCATCCTTGAAGGTGCTGCTTGAATTTTGAGCCAATTTTAGTTCAATTCAGTTAAAATATGTTCAATTTTTATTGATTTTTAAGTTAAATCAAACATATTTATTAAAATGTACTTTTAATTGAAATATAAGTAATTATATAAATTAATAAATAATATTATAAATTCATCTATATGCGTTATATATGTATTTATAATTTTATTTTTTAAAATAAATTATTTATATATGCAAAATATGAAAACATTTAAATAAGTATACTCATATATATGTGCATGTGTATATCAATTCGATTATTTTACTTTGAACAAATTAATTTTAAATTATAAGAATGTTATCTATTTTAAAATAAAATATTAACTTATTTTAAATGAATTAATTTCAAATTATAAGAATATTAAATCTATTTTAATACCAACAAAATATTAACTTATTTTGTATAAAATTACGAGCCCTATTACTTATATATGGACATAGCTGTATTTAAACAGTAAGAAAGGAGAGAAATTGCAACTGAAAATAATGAGTTAACTAATGCTGAATTGTTTCATAATATCATGAAAAAGAAATATTAGGAATATTTTTATGACATATTAGTGAATAAATAAATTGCATAATTTAATAACAGAAATTTAAATTTCCATTTTTTGCTTTTATACGAAACAAAATATTCAACCATTCAGATTTTTTAAAATTTTTATTTTTTTATAAGCATTCAGAATTATTCAACCTTTGGAGAGAGAGAGAGAGAATAGAATTTTTATAGAAATTTAATGAAAATAACAAAAGAATTAATTGATATATTATATGTAACTTAGTAAATAATATATTCTTATATCGAATTATTTAAATATAAATTTTTATAAATTTATTTATATTTATCATCAAATTAAAATAATAATTATTTTTAAATAATATGACATAAAATTTAAATAATATTAAATTAAATACTCCTAATTTTAATAAAAGAGGTTTAATGAAGAGACATAAAATTTCATTTTGTAAGTAAAGTAAGGAGGAGGAAAAAAAAAAGGAAAAAAAAGAGAAAAAGAAAGAAGGTGAAAAAAGAACCAGTGGAGAGTCTAGGGATGAAAATAATAATAATAATAATATTATTATTATTATTTTTATTTTTAATATGGTAATATTAAATTAAATAAATAATAATTTAAATATTTAAAAGAGCATTTTGATTTTATATTATTTTAATATTATATTATGTTATCTATTTATTATTTTTTGAATTATAATTCTATAATTTTTTAAAAAAATATTTTAAAATATAATTAAATCAAATAATTATTATTATTTAAATAATATAACATAAAATTAAAATAATATTGAACAAAACACCCATAAATAATGTTCATATTCAAATAAGAGATGAATATTTAGATTACTTAAATCAATTAGAAAGGAAAATAATACACCACATAAAAAAAAAAAGTGCAGGACTAATCGATGCCAAATGGCAACAAGCCCCGTGCACAAAAAGAAGCTTGAGAAAAAAAACTGTATTTGAATATAAAAATTCACAACTGAACTTTCACAATCAAATACGAAAAATTTAGTAGCTGCAGGTAAAAACTGAATTTTCATAGTCATATGAAAATCTAAATTTTCGTAGTCAAAATACAAAAATCCAAATTTTATAGGAGTATAATACAAAGCCTTGTGACATTCATATTGGCATTGGTGTAACGCAATGCTATTGGAGTACGATAATAAGGCAATTTCCTCAATAATATCACTAAAACAATGCGATTGTATTGGAGCACAAAACAAATGGCATGCATCTTTCATAGTAGTAGTAATACTACACGATCAGATTGGAATATGATATAAAGCTTTGCACTATCTATAAAGACATTGGTGTGATACAATAGTATTGAAGTACAATAGACAAATATTATTCCTCAATAATATCATTGAAATAATGTGATCGTATTAGAGTACTATACAAATAACACGCATTCTGCATAATAGCACTGATAACATGTGACTGTGTTGAACTACAATATAAAAGCATTAGTCCTCTATAATAGATTTCGTATTTGTGCATAGAAACTAACTTTTCGTAATCAAATACAATAAGAAAACAAAATGAGATTTTTTTTTTTGCAGAGGAGAAATATCATTTCGTAGTCAAGTATGAAAATGAATTTTTATGTGAAAAAAATCATATTTGATTACGAAAATCTACTTCATGGAGAAAAAGCTGGATTTTCTATGCACAAAGACTTAATTTTGTATACAAGCACGACTACGATCTATTTAAAAAAAAAGATTTTGTAGTTAAGAATTTACTATAGCCACAATATGACATTTCTAAATATTTACAAATAACACAATGCGCTGAAGAAGATAGGATTTAAGGGGCGTTTAGTGCGCTGTTATCTTGATGTTATGCTATGTAATCTGGATGTCATCTTTTGACTAATAATTTTATCGTCTAATAGAAGATTATTTATAGATATCATTAAACCAAACAATTGCTTTCTCTAGTTAACATAACATAATATCAAGATAACATTGAACCAAATGACTCCTTAAAAAAAATGTTTAAATTATGAAATGTTTTACGTTTGAGAATCTTTATTCTGTGAAACTGTAAACAATAGAGAAAGGAAAGTAACAGCTTCTTTTAACCTGGAGACTGGTAGCCCACCTAATGTGGGGTGATTTAACCAATCCTTTTCATCTTTAGAACTATTTTCAATATCAACTTTAGTAGTTACAAGATCTTCTTCACCATATTCATCGTTGAGAAATTCAGGGATATCAGGTGGGAATTGGCAGTAGGCCGATTGCAGTTGCTCCAAGATCTCCTCCATCCTCCTAGATTTTTCATCTTCCCTATCCATGTCGATAATATCCTGACACCAACATCAAAACTTTTTAACCAAAAATCAAGAATCACAAATAAAGAAGCAAATAAGTTTCTCTTCCTAAATTATTCTACTAAGCACTCAATATGCATCAATGAAGTATGCAACCCATTGTTAAACGCAGTATTCGAAGCTCCGATCTATCAATCTAAAGCCTTCTGAGATGAAGTACTCGTCCTTCAGGCCAAACAGGACCCCCCTTCTCTACCGAAAAGCCCATCACCCTGACCACACCTTCCTTCTTCCAATCACTTCCATCATCAAACTCAATGATCCTTACAACGCCAATTTTGCCTCTTACTGATCGACAATCCTTCACCCTCAAACTTGAGTTCACAAGCTATCAACTTGGCTGAGACCTTGTTGCGAGATGTTGAATTGTGATGCGAATAGGCCACCTAACGTTGAAGACTAATCTCAAACGAAGTGAAGGATATCTGCAGCCTCTAACCGCTTCATAACAAAGAGGTGACTTCTTAATAGCAACGTTGCACTAAGACCCACTTTGACACAATCCTAAAAGTAAGCAAGAAAATCAAGTGACACTATAAGGATGTTAAAACAAACCTGGGCAGAAAAGTTCTTGAATATCGGATGGAATCGCTGTCTGCAGTACTCATTGAAAAGAAGTGTTAATATCACAAGCGGAATAATAGAAGTTGATGATGATGGAGATTCTTTTATTCCAAAAACTCCAAGAGCTATTATCTGTGCAAGCACAAGAGAAAAAATGGTTGTGTTGTGCACAATGGGCCACATTTCTCCCCCGGTCTCATATTTTGTGCAGTAGACGTTAACGATCTGCACAAAATCGTGTATACTTAGCACCATATGTTGCCAGAAACTTATATGAATAATGTTTGTAGATAGCATTGGAGCTGCAAGGATACATTTTTCACAACTAATGTTTTCCATTATTTACATTGAATCTTTCTTGAAAATCAAAAACTATCAAATTGTGCTCTGAAGGTGACATTCAACAATCAAAAATATTTAAAATATGATTGGTGTATGGTAAACATTGTTCAAAAGGAACCGATATGTTGCATATAGAAGCATGAATCATCTAGCTAATGCAATATACTTTTCTGTAATATAGATAGCTGATGCAACATACTTCTCTGTAATTTAGATACACAAAGATTCATGCAATACAGATTGGAAACTCTTTTGGAGAATTTATCAAGGATTTAGCTAAAGGAGAGTTCTAAAATCCCTAATTTTAAATGCTAAGATTGGTTAATAGAAGAAGCACACAAGCTTTTGAATGACAATAACGGAGCGCTTTTACTCAGATACATCAATTTATGAAATTAATGATGACATACATTAATTCTTGGTACTTGTGTTAATTCTTTTCTATAATGTTTTACAATAAAAAAAGAATTTATGTTCATAACCATCTCACAGATCTAATCACTATATCATTTTGAACATATTAAGTCGTATGAATCTTAATTGCTAAATTGATTTTGCACAGTGTTTGTCCCCTAAGAATGCTTTATGACTAAATCTGTAATGGGGAATGAACTGAAACCTCACCTGATTTCTATAAACAACGTAGCCGACAAAAAAGTACACAAGCAAGAAAGGCAATATCAATGGCGCCAATATGGAACAGGTGAAACCAAGAAGCCCAAATAACAGAACCTTTGGAACTTCTGTATGGTAAGGAAATGATGGAGCAGAGGCTGGATTATCCTTCCATCTAAGTATATGCTTCCTGATGAAGTTCCATATAAGGCCGAAAAGCTGAACTACTTCAGATGACAAACTTGCCCAGCCTGAGGTTAGTACGTAAGTAATAAAGAAGGTAGCCTGCAATAGCAACACAATGTAAGGATACTGTGGTCAATGCTCAGTTTCAATACAGGATGTAGAAAGTGAATACAAAAATAAAATAGATAAGTGCAATAGCGTAACAGTATTATATGAAAAAGAATTACATAAATAACAAAGAGTTTTGCTACACATTCTTAATAATTAATCAATAAATTAATTTAATGCGAGACAGATAAATGACGATGCAGTTTTAAAAATCAGTAAATTATATAACAGAATATTCACAAATTAATGCAAAAATTTTCAAAATTTAATTTTGTAATGACTGAGAAATTAACTAAACCATAAAAACTAAGTTCTTTTAAAATTTTAAATAAATTAGATCGAAAATAATTGAAAAATTACAAACTCAGATTAGAGTGCAATTCAGTTTTCAACAAATCAGAAATGAGAAACAAGATTGCTGGTTCTCACAATATTTAATCAATAGTAATTGGATTTGCACTCAATAATGACAGGTCATACAGGTGGAATAAGTTCGAGCAAATCTAAAGCTAGCAGAAAACATTTCATGGTATTCGACTCAACCAGATTAAATGATTTATTAGAATTCGTACATGAGTCAGAATTAAATGACCACTTTTGTAATTTCTCCCAAATTAGGGCTCAGCAGTTAGGCACACTCGGTTGGAGGCAGGCGGGCGCGGCACTCGTGCCCGGCGGCCACGTCTCGAGCAACTGGCGGGCGCAACGCAAGCGATGTCGGTGTGTCAAACGGCACGAGCGCAGGCGCGGCAAGTGGAGCGCGGGTCAGGATGGTTACCGGACCGGACCGGTTCCGGTTCCACCGGTTCCGGATCCGGTCCGGTTCCAACCGGTTCCGGATCCGGTCCGGTTCCAACCGGTTAGGTGGCCTTGGATCCGGTCCGAGTCCGGTCCGGATCCAGATAATTGGGTCGGGTCGGGTCAATCGGGTAAATTGATTAAAAAATATATTTATTTATACATTTTATAAAAAAAATTATATATTTTGTAATATTTCTGACAAAATTAACATAAAAAAAATTCTAAGAAATTTTATTAATATTAACGAAAATATTTAAAAATATTTTACATAAAAAATTTATTCATCATAAAAAATTTTATCATAACAAAAATTATACTATTTATAGAAAATTCAATACATGTTAAAAAGTCTAAAATAACCTTAAAACGGTCATTTTAGAATTTAAAACGGTCATTTGACCGTTTGCAACCGTTTAACTAAAAAAAAAAAAATATTTATTTTTTATAATATATGCAGCTGGCAGCCATGCTGCCAGCTGTAGATGATATGGGGGCGGGGGCAGCGCCCGCGTGGCGCACGCGCAGGCAGTGGCCGCGCTGCCCCCCATATATATATATATATTTTTTTTATAAATGAACCGGACCGGTTCCGAACCGGATAACCGGTTCTGCTTACACAGAACCAGTCCGGACCGGTTCTGCGGCCCGAAACCGGTTAGAACCGGTCCGGTTCAACCGGTTTTGGACCGAACCGGTTCTTACTGGACCAGTTTCGGTCCGGTTCCGGATCGAACCGGTCCAATAAGCATCCCAAGAGCGGGCACGATGGGCTGACTAGGCGCGTGTGCGTAGGTCTGCGCAAGCATGGGCGCGTCGTCGACGATGTGCACTCGATGAAGAAACGACGCAAGTGCGTCGATCAGGTGACGTAAGCGAGTGGTGACGCGATTACATCGGACCGGAGACGACGAGCTATATGAAGCACGGACCGACGAGTTGTTCACAGAAGTGCAGGCTGACAAGCGTGGTGATTAGGTGGGAAAAATGAGGCAAGCAAATGCATAGAGGGGTGCGAGATGAATCGAATCAAACCCAAAAAGGTTGAACTTGAGCGGGTAGAGTTAGGGATTCTCACCTAAAGCCCAAGCCCTTCTCTAGCCGGGATATTGATTCATTCTAGAATCAGATAACCCTAAGGGAGAAGACAGTAATTTTTATTTAGCATTGAGAAAATAAAGATAATAGGAAGGTGTTTATATAAACCTCTATACAAACTGACTCAATAAAAAAAATACACAATACAATAATTTTCTCACATAAACGAGAAAATACTAGACAATATACCTAAAATAACAACCATAAAAATAGAAAGAACTAATACAGAATAAATGCGGGAAATAAAATCAGCCTAAAATAGAATCTCCAATCAATAAGAATGAACGAAAAAATTTTCAATCCACCAAATCAGCAATCCGCAGCATCCATGTTTCTAAATCTGTCCTGATAGTCAGTTGATCTAGATCAAAGCAATGTGGCTAGATCTCGGCCGTTGATGATAAACTCTGTCAAGAATGAATTGACGGTCGATGGTGGTGTCTCCACCAACTCTCCCCGGATGGGAAAGACTCGACTCTGTAGAGTAGGGGTCCTCTTTGTTGTGATCTCTCCAAATCTGGATCAAGTCTTTACAGCTCATCTCTAGTAATTCATGAATCCTCGGACGAAGGTAAACCCTTCAAACGAACCAAAAAACGCTAGTATCCTCAATTCCTTATGAAAATTATCTCAAGAATTTTCTCTATTTGTTTTTGTTTATAAGTAAATTTGGCTAGTTGACACTCAGCTAAGAGTTCACTCTCAATGAGTAATGAAAGCTCAAACAGATCCTGGATATTACTATTGACTCCTTGTATGCCACCAAATCTGAGATATTGAAGGTTGAACTAATATCATACTCTAATGGTAAATCAACAACATATGCGTTCGAACCAATTCTCTTTAAAATTTTAAAAGGACTAGCTCCGCGAGCTTGTAATTTCTTAACAATTCTAAATGAGAATCGCTCGGGTCGAACACGAATCATCACATAATCTCCTTTTGAAAATTCCTGCATTCTTTTATGACAATCTGCTAATTCTTATAAGTGTCATTTCTGACACTTATTTTTTTACTGATCTCTTTATGCAATTCCCTAACATGTTGTGCAAATGATTCAGCAGACTCGGATATCCTAGCATGTATAGGTAATGAAATGATATCTACAGGAACTCTAAACTTATAACCAAATACAATTTTGAATGGACTCATGTCTACAGACATACTGACAGAATTATTATATGTAAATTCAACACGAGGTAAGATAAAGTCTCAATTTCTTCTATGTTCTCCTACGAAACAACGAAGCAGGTTCCTTAAGCTTTTATTAACTACTACTGTTTGTCCATCTATTTGAGGGTGAAAGGCTGTGAAAACATTAAGTTTCATACCGATGAGGTGCTATAGGGTTTTTCAAAAATAACTAATGAACTTAGTGTCTTGATCAGACACCATTGACTTTGGCAACGCATGTAGTTTTACTGCCTCATCAAATAACAAGCGGGAGATCCTGGAGGTTTCTGATGTTTTGGAATAAGAAAGAAAATATGTCATCTTAGAAATTTGGTCAACCACGATACAGATGGATTCATGCTTATCGGCAGTCTTAGGCAATCCTAGAACAAAATCTATGCTAAGATCTTACCAAGGATGATCAGGTATGGGTAAAGGCGTATAAAGTCCAGTATTCTGTTTTTGTTGTTTCACGATAGCACAGGTTTGACACTGACCAACTATACGTGCGACATGTCTCTTAAGGTTTGGCCAATAAAATTGGTTCTCTACGATCTTAATCATTTTATTTTGGCGAAAGTGACCGGCTAATCCACCCGCGTGTAACTCCCAAACAAGGAAGTCTTTAACGGATGTTCATGGTAAGCAGAGTCTGCGACCACGAAAAAAAATAGTCATCTTGAATTAAGAAGTCAACGAACTCCCTAGATTGTCCTTCCTTCACGGCAGCATAGATGACTCCAAAGTCAGGATAATTCTTATAAGATTCAATGAGTTTGTCAAATGCCACGACTTCAACACTCATAGTGGATAGGAGTGAGACTCGATAACTCAAAGTGTCCACGACTTTATTTTCAATTCTTGCTTTATGTTTAAGTACAAAAGTGTACCCTTGTAGTAATTCGACCCACTTCGCGTGTCTTGAATTCAACTTCTTTTGTGAATTCAAGTATCTTAGAGCTTTGTGACTAGAGAACAAAATGAATTCATAAGGTAAAAGATAATGTCGCCAATACCTTAAGGCTTGTACTACAGCATAGAACTCTTTATCGTAAGTGGAGTACTTCTATTTAGCTTCGTTCAATTTCTCACTAAAAAAGGCAACATGGTTGTTTTCTTGAGATAATACACCACCAATGCCAACTCCGAAAGCGTCGCATGAGACCTGAACGACCTTCAAAAAGTCTGGAAGTCTTAGGATAGGAGCTTCAGCCATCCTAATCTTTATTTCTTCGAAGATTTTAGCAGAAGCCTTCGTCCATTCGAATAACCCTTTTCGAATACAGTCGGTAATTAGAGCCATGATGGTGGAGACATGACGCCATCAAACCGTCAATTTATTCCAGGCAGAGTCTACACTCGGCGCTCGAGATCTCACCACGTGGTGTCAATCTAGATGGAGGGTTGACATCAATAGATTTGACAGCAGACGTGATTGGTAGTTGATCAGTGGATTGAAAATTCTCATTTAAATTAATTTATTGATTTGAATGAGAATATTTCAAATTTTAGGCTGATTTTATTTATTTTCTTTTTTTAGATGTTCATGTTTGGCATATTATAATCACTTTTTGTTTTCGTATTTATTTTTGCGATTTGAATTTCAATTGTAATGGGCTTATATGAAGGTATGAACTAGTATTGTTTGTTTATTAATCCTGAAATGAAATTATTTTAATTAAGTTTAAATATTGTGTGTTATATTCCGGTGAAGGAAAAGATTGGGACCTTCGATGAAAATCCCTAAATACCTTAAAAAAATTTAAGGTATTTTGCCAACTTTTTTTGCATTTTAAAATACAATTTTTAGAACAAAAAAATTCAAGCCCCTCCTAATAATTTCCTAGCCCTACTACCTCTTTTTTCCTCCATCGGGTTTGCTCGGGAATCTCCAAATCTCACTGGCTCGCCGCCTCCCCCCCGAGCTCTGGTCGTCAGCAGCGGCGCACACACCAGGGGATCGACATCAGAAGTGATCGCCTCCTGTCGACGACCCCACCTCTTGCCGCTCGCAACTGTCCCGCCTCTTCTCGACGCTGCTCGTCGCTCTCTACTGTGGGCTGCCTCGCCTTGCTCGGGAAGCCACCCGGCTCCCCAATCTCCGCGCGCGAGATCACGTCTGATTGCTGCCCGGTGATGCCATCCCTACGCAGGCGCAGCCGTAGTCTGCCTTGCCCGGGCTCGCGACATCGTCAGGCGCCCGATTGCCACGTTCGCGATAGCGCGATCACTACTAGGTGATGCCATCGTCACACCAGTCACCGGTGATCCTTCGCCCGTTAGCCCGCCTCCCCTTGAGCATGGCGCCGCAGCTCTGCCAACTAGGCTTGTGCATTCAGTTAATTGATTGGTTTGGTGATCAAACTAAAAACAAAAATTGAGTTCGGTTTTAAATTTAATGAAACCAAACCAACCAAATAAATATCAGTTTGGTTTGGTTTGGTTCGGTTAAAACCATATTTTTTTATCTTAAAATTTTTCTTAATTTTCTTATAATGACATTAAATATTGCTATATTAATATTTAAATAATAGCTTTAATATAAGAGTAATTTAGCACAATAAGTAATTTAATTTAATAACTCAATCGCATCACCAACATAAACTAATAAAAAAGTGGAAGAATTCAAAAGCAATTGCAACACATCATTACATCAATATCACAATATAATCAAAATTACATAACAAAAATTTTATTTGTTTATCAAAAATGATAAATATTTTTTCAAGTTTTCAGACAGTCTCCCTTATAAGAATTCATCCTAATTATCATACCTGAAAAAAATACACTAAATAATTATCATAAAAATACAATATAAAAACTCATAAATATACATATACACTATCACTTTAATAATTCAAATTCAATACTGTAAAAATTACTATAATACAACTGAACTGACGCAACTCTAAAATCATATTTATATGTGGCTTATTTAATAATCGGTTGATTCAGTAGGTTTGGTTTCCAAATATGTGAAGCCGAACCCAAACCAATTAATCGAAATACTCAAAATATCAAACCATCACCAAACCATTAGATTCTAAACCAAACTAAATCGCTAAATTTAAACGGTTCGGTTCAGTTTTTCGGTTTAAACCATAGTTTGTACACCCCTACTGCCAACTCTTGCTTTCCCTATGGCCATGCGGATCGACGATTCGAGCTCGCGCACACGAGTTCAGTAGCATACGACCTCATCATAGGCTGTCGACACCAGTGCCAGCTTTCTCTGTATCGCCTGCGTTTCACCACTTCCATGGGTCTTCCTCTGGCTCTCCTCATAGGTTGCGATTCATCACCGTGATACTAGATTCTTTTTTCGAAGAAAATCTGAAATTTTACTGAATATTTCGAATATTTTGCGAACACTAGTGGTGATAACTATTATTGGGACTGCTTGATTGTTCATCTGTGTGACCCGAATCATTATTGTGTGAATAAATTATTATTGAGTAATATTTATTTGCAAGAATACCCTTTACTGCATACTTTAGCTCTGACTTGTTGAGATGAGGTTATCTTAAATCAATTGGCAGATTAACTAGATATTATTTAGACTTATTTTTAAATATTTAAAATTGATTTACTTCTCAAACTTATAATTTCCTCATTATTACATAACTATCATCAGCAAATATTTCTGAACTATCTTATGATGATCTGTTAAAATTATTTATTAATCTTTAATTAAGATCACATTACGCATATTGTTCCGCATCACATAATAGTGTTAAATCTACAGATAAATCTACGATAGAAAGTCATCAGTCTATGGAAACTGCGTATGTCATGAATGCAATGAGGAATTGGCCAACCAACTACAACACTTATCTTTTCAGGATCAGCAGATACACCTTCAATGATACTATAGAGCCTAAAAAGATAACTTGATCAGTCATAAATGCGCATTTCTTTAAATTCGTATATAGGCTATCTTTCCGAAAAGCTTGACAGATTTGAGTATAATATGTTCTTCCCATCCTGCTATAGATCAAGATATAGAAATAGATCACGGTAAAAATGCCAATAAATGATCGCAGAACTTGGGTCATCAGCCTTATGAAGGTACTAGGAGCATTAGATAACCCAAAGGGCATCACCAACCACTCATATAAGCCATCCTTCGTCTTGAAGGTTGTCTTCTATTCATCTCCAGGATCGATGAAGCACAGACATGACACGAGGACACGGGGATACGATATGACACGAGGACACGAGGACACGAGGACACGAGGACACGAGGACACGAGGACACGATACAACGATACAATAAATTTTTAAAATATAGGATAGGGATACGGCAGGACACGACATATATATGATAACAAAACTTATATGTAGAGCTCAAAAAATAAAAGGGCTCAATTGGTAGAGCATTCGCTTTGCATGCAAGAGGCACAGGGTTCGATCCCCCGCATCTCCATTGTTTTTATCTTTCAAGAAAACTTATATATTCAGTAACAACAATTCATATCAAATAAAATTGATAAAGCATCAATCTTAAAATTAGAGTAGCCAACTCAACCATTGGTAGGAGAGTGGCACAAAATTACCTTCTCACAATAATATTATACACAACAAATAAACACCAAAAGAAAACAAGCAAAATCATATTTAGTTTTAGTGTATTCACTAATAAAAAAAAAATTAAATGTTAATTGCAAAACTACTCTAAGATAACACACTCAAATGCTAAAATGAGCAAGTGTTTGACATTACAAAATTAAAAATCCATCAATTGTTATAGTCTGATATTCCACAAGTATCTTCTTCATCACCAATTTTTTCATCCCATTCCTCTTCATCATCATCCAACAGCATCACCTCAAGCTCGGGCTCATCAAGTGATAATTCAGCCACTTCAAACATGCATGTATCCCCTACTGGTGACATTGTGTCTAGAGCAACATCCCACATTTTAGAAGTCCCTTCCATATAATGCTTGTTCCTTCTAGATAGAAGACGCAAATTGTTATGAACATACACTAAATTTTGAGCACGTTGTGGGTTAATCTTATTCCTTCTTATTGAATGTATAAATGAATAAGTGCTCCAATTCCTTTCACAACAAGAAAATGAAGAAAGTTGACTAAGTAATCTTATAGCCAATTTTTTGTAGATATTGGGCATCAGCACCATAAATAGTCCACCATGCAAGAGGATCTAATGTTGCTCTATTCGCCATACAATCCACATCACCAAATATGCCTTGTTGCAGAAAATATCTTGCAAATTCGGCATTAACAAGTTTTCGTTCTTCATTGTCGGGGAAGAGTTTCTTTAAGCATTTAATTCTTTCTTGTTGTATTACAGGATCATTATTGGGAGCTTCAGAAAGCCATTTCTGGCTGCAGAATCTATATAAATATATAATAATGAAAATTAATGTAATAGAGTGAATATAAAAACTTCAATTATAATAATATAAAAACTTGAATTATTTTATTTACCTTGGGTTCAACGAATGCACTAAACAATGTAGTGGAGTGTTGCTCTTTGTCCATTTTTCAATTAAAATATTATAAACATTGAAGAAAGAAGAATTCTTCATATCACTTTTTCTTTTATGTCTAAAAATGATTGTCTTCACTTTTTCTATTATAGTGTCCCACATATCATATATTATATGAAGACATGACACATAAGTGTTTGCAGCTCTCAACATCCCATATATGAGCTCAGTAAAGTCAAGAATGTAATTAAGTTTATCCCACCAAATATCATCCAAGATCTTCTCCTTAATGAATCTTGCTCTCTCAACATTATCCTCCCTATAAAGACTCCACTTATCACAGACAACCATATTGACTAATCCTTATTTTACTTTTTTAAATCTCTTGAGCATTATAATTACTGGTGTAAAATGAGTTTCTGCAATAGCCAGCATTTTCAACTATATTCATTAAATATGCTTAATCGCATAGTATAATTCATGATAAATTTTTTTATAAAAATTACATTATTTGCTACCTCTGTGATCCAATGACACTCTTTATATGTGATCTCATTGCCTTCAACATTTTTTGCAAAACATATATTTTTCAATGCCAAATTTAAAGTATGGACAACACAAGGAGTCCAAAAAATATGAGAAAATTATTCCTCTATTAATGCTCCAGCAATCTTACACACAGGAGCATTATCAGTAATGACTTGGACAATTTTTTCTGGTCCAACCTCCATAATAACAGATCTCATTAGAGAAGCAATGAAGTGTTTGTCCTTACACTCACCTTCACAATTTACAGCAGTAAGAAACAAAACATTAGAAAACCATCACAAACTGCCATAAAATTGATTATAAGTTTTCTTTGAACATAAGACCACCCATCGGAGACAACTGTAATATCCTTTAAACACCATATTTTCTTAATAGGCAGTAGTTGTCTTTCTATGTTGGCTTTTTCCTTCTACAAAAGAGTTGTCCTCAAGTTATTGTACCCAAGAGGTACATAACCTGGAATTATAGTACTTGTAGCAATCTTCAACATATCAACCCAATATGGGTTTCTTGCTAGATAAAAAGCCAAACTCGATGAATAGAAAGTTTGAGCAATAGCTTCATTCAATTGTTCTCTTGCTTGTATATTGAAGGCTTTTTCAATAGATGATCCCCTTTTGTTTTTCTTTTCCTAAGCTCAAATGTCACCATTCGTTGTGTATTAGATCCACTGGATGATGCACTAAAAGCCATTGAAGTAGCTTTTGTACGTGCTACACATGGAAGAGGAACTTTTTTAATCTGGGAATTCTTCTTTGCTTTTTTTGCTTGATCATTTAACTTCTGCATTTCAACGAGTTCATGATCTTTTACTTTAGGACATCATCGAATCCCAAATCTTGATAATTTTAATAGATGTGCCTTTACTCTAGAATATGTGCCCCTTAGCTCAGCATGACAATAGTTACATTTAAACAACTTGTTACCACCACCATATCCAAGGCTATCAAGCTTTGTTACATATTCCACAATGGAAAAAAATCATTCCCAGATGTGTTATCAATAGCTTGGGATTCTTCAACTTGAGACATTTATAAATTTTCCTAAGAATCAAATTAGATATAAACTATAGTTATACTTATTCAGTTATTCTTATTCATGACAAATACATGATAAATCCAGTAAATAAATCAAATAGAAAAGGATTAGTTCAACATAAATATGACTAATCATGAGATCATGACAGAACCAACAATAAGCAGAACATCAACTCAGTAATAATAATAAGCAGAACCAATTCAGTAGCTATGAACCTTCAGGAAAGAGCAAAACATCTGAAACGGGGTTAGTTCAACAACAAAAAAGACGTTTCTGACATGATAACATCTAATACTAAAGAAGAATTGCTAATTAAGCTAACAAAAACACAAAAGCAAAGCCATAAAATAACATGATGAAAGAATAGTAGAATGTCAACTAGCTGGGAACAAACGGATGAAAGCAAGGATTCATTCTCACTTTTGCTGCTCTTTCTCATTTTCTTTTTGGAATTCTTTTTTGCCTTTGTCAAATCACCTTCCTCGTGACTGAATGATTTCTGATGTGTTTACATCCTAAACTCTATATCTACATCTCTATCACCCTCTTCCCATTATTGGTTTAGTGAATTTTCTATTAACTGTTTATTTTCTGGAGTAATTTGATTTTCAGCACTATTCTATAAAATTATTTCTCTGCATACTGCTTTTCTGTAATTAAGTTGGTTTTGATCTAATTTCATTCAACCTCCTTCTATACTAACCCTAATGCATATATGTAAGAAAACTATTAATGTTTCATACAGTTTTGAAGATGTAGAGATGGCTCATTTTTGCTTTTTCTTTTCTAATGCAATGATTGTGTAGTTGTTGCATGTGCATGGGAAACACCTGAGCCCACTTCTTCTTGTTAAGAGGTTTTACTTGAAATATAAATTTGCTTAAATAAATAGGATCTCTACATTACTATCAACCTATTTTTATGAATACGACTTCTTGTAAATGAAAATCCGCTAACACATGGCCAAGGAAACATAACAATCCAGCAACAATGGCAAGCTAAGGGAAATAGCAGAGCAACTCAAAATTCAGCTACAGTAGAGAAAATCAGAAATCCTATGAGGGTCGGTGTAGTGCGGCGTGTGCGGTTTACCTTAGTGTCTCGAAGGAGAAGTGGGGATGACCGGCGACCGTGGCCAGCAACGTGCGCAGGTTAGGAGGAAGGCGAGGTCGAGGGATCGCGAGTGCGAGAGTAGCCGGCGAGCCACAAGAGTTGATCCACGCGAGGCGAAAGCCGTGAGAGCTGCGGCGAGAGCGCAAGGAAAAGAAGCCGATGAGATGCGAGAGTTGCGGCGAGAGCGCGAGGAAGAGGAGTCGGAGAGCCAGCGAGAGACAATCGACGCGAGCGCTGTCGCCGACCGACAATTCGCGACGTGAAGAAGGAGCAGATTCGCAACAGCCGTTGCAGTGTTCGGGACGCCCATACGGGAGGAGCGGGTTTCGCAATTAGATTTAGGGTTTATGTGTTTTTATTTTAAATATAATTTTGTAATAAAAAATTAAAATAATTTTTTAAAATAAGTGTCCCAAAGTATCCCGTATAAGTGTCCAGATGTGTCCAAAAGTGTCCCGTCGTGTCCTCAAGTATCCTAACGTGTCCGAGGAGTATCAGAATTTTTTTAATATTATTTAATTCGGACACGCCACGTGTTGTGTCCGACACGATGTCCCCTCATGTCCCCCTGTATCCGTGTCCTAAACAGTGTCCGACACGACACTTCATGCAAAATGAAAGTGTCCGTGCTTCATAGCCCGAGACGAATTTGAACTTGATGATAGCCGCTCTTTAGATCAATCTTAGAAAATATAGTGGCTCCAGCCATCATATCAAACATATTACCCAGGTAAGGGATGGGAAAGCGATACTTGACTGTGATTTTGTTGATGGCACAATTATCTAAGCACATCCTCCACGATCCATCTTTCTTCGAAGTCAGAAGGGCTGGAACAGCACAAGGGCAAAGGCTTTTTCGGATGAATCCCTTCTGGAGCAGTTCATCTACTTATCTTTTTAGCTTCGTATATTTAATTGGATTCAAGTGATAGTGTGGGAGATTTGATAGCATTGCTTCAGGCACAAAATCGATCATGTGCTGGATATCACACATCAAGGGTAAGCGATCAGGAAGATTTTCCGAGAACACGTCAGCAAATTCCTTAAGTATAGGAACTGCTTCTAGTGGGGGTTCAATCGGATCACTCTCCTTTACTTCCTTAACAACAACAACCCAAATTAAGAAAGTTTCATCCACTTCCTTCTCGAACTCTCGAGCGCTAATCAAGGTCTTTCTTCTTTGAAGCCTCTTTCTTACTTGAAATTTCTTCCTTGCTAATGACCTTAGAAGAAGAAGAACCTATCACGATCTTGTCACCTTTATAGGTGAACACAAAGGAATTGGATTATCTTCAAAGAGCAACATCCAAATCATATTACCAAGGTCTACCCAAGATGATGCTATTAATTGGATTATCTTCAAAGAGAAACATCCAAATCATATTACCAAGGTCTACCCAAGATGATGCTACTAACTTCCATTGGTAGGACGTCACACTAAACTTTGTCCTGATAGGAGCTGAATTGAATCGGGACTAATCATCGTTGTGTAACCTCCAAGGAAGAGACATTAATCCAGGATACTTTGTATGGATTGGGATGACTCTCAGGAGTTAGACCAACCTTGGACACAGAAATTGTGGCGATTACATTCACATAACTTTCACTATCAATGATAATCTTACACATATTTTTTTTAATTTTTATATAAGCATGAAAGATAAAAATTCTGCGCCAATCACCACTTTTGTTGGGCTAGGTCAGAGCACATCTGAAAGCTTAGATTCTAGGATCACTATGAGATTCGAACTCATAAGTAAATCCAACATATACAAAAATTTCATATTCGGGATTCTCAAACTCATCAACAAGTGCCTCATCAACCACATAGGTGGGTGGGTTATCCTCATAGGCTGGAGAATCATCCTTTTCTATGATCATTTTTGTAGAACAATCGGATGCCATGTGACTGATTCTCTGACACTTGAAACAACGTATAAAACGATTACTACCACTACAAGAGATCTTTTCGATAACAGTCTTGCCTTTGTCAGTGGCTAGTCGGCCAATGAGCCATCAGCTGGCTTGGTTCCCAAAGGTGTGGATTTTATGGGAGCTACAATCAAACGCGAATTAACTTTATGTAGTATGATCAGCCTTTGATACCTCTATAGATCTTGGATAACTTGATAAGCTTGCTCACGGGTTGGGATTTGTCTCACAATAATTTTGCGCTGTAAGTCATCCCAAGTCTAGATCGAAATCTAGAAAATGTGACTTATGGATCCTCGTGAACACCACATCACAGAAAAAATTTATCGAACTTTGCGATTCAGCGACAGTCTTATTGTCTTGAGTCAATCTTTGTCATTGATCTAACAGGTGAGCTGGTATGAGACAGAGACATATTTCTCTCAAAGTTTCGCGTGGTGATTAGGTGGGCAAAATGAGGCAGGGTGAACGCTGAGAGGGGTGCAAGATGAATGAAATCAAACTCAAAGGAGTTGAACTTGAGCAGGTGGAGTTTAGGGATTCTCACCCAAGGCTCAAGCCCTTCCTTATCCGGAATATTGATTCATTCCAGAATCAGATAACTCTAAAGGAGAAGACAATAATTTTCATTCAGCATTAAGAAAATAAGGATAACAGAGAGGCGTTAATATAGACCTCCATATAAACTGACTCAATAAAGAAAAATATATAAAGTAATAATTTTCTCACACAAACAAAAAAATATTAAACAACATGCCTAAAATAAAAAGTATAGAAATAGAAATAATTAATACAGAATAAATGCAGGAAATAAAATCAGCCTAAAATAGAATCTCTAATCAATCAGAATGAATGAGGAGAATTTTAATCCACCAAATCAGCAATTCGAAGCATCCATCTTTCCAAATCTGTCTTTATAGTCAGTCAATCCAGATCGAAGCAGTGTTGCTAGATCTCGGTCGTTGATGACAAACTCTACCAGAAATATATCGATAGTTTGATCGTGGTGTCCCCACCATGATCAATCATAATGTAAGGCTTAAATACATTAAATTATCCAATGAATTAAGTGCTAATCTACTAGATAATTTAGTATATTACAACCTTAAGTAATGATTGGTTAATTTATTGGTCAGTTATTGGGGCTACATAGCATTTTTCACAAACAAATTCAAAGAAAGCCATTGAGATGTAAATAAAAATGATTCAAGAAAGCAATGTCAAAAGACGTATTATATTTCCCAATAAATGTATATAGAAATAGTTGGGATAGAAAAATCACACTGGAAACAATCACCTGCCTGGGCACAGCTTTAGCAAGCTGGGCTGGAATGTCCTTTGGACTAGATATGACATGCAGCTGGCTGATGACAGATCCAGAAAAGACATTAACGAAGAACACATTCCAGATGGTGAAGTATAGCACTTTACAACACGCACTCTTTTTCCTACCACTACAGGAGATGGATCCTTCAAAAGAAGAAAATAACAACATTATGGGTGCCACAGTATACAAGAAGAGTTGTAAAATCACGCTGGGAAGATACCCTGTCGCTATCTCAATTACAAATTTCCTGCATGCAGAATGAAAAACTTGTTGACTTCATACATATAATCTTGCAGGAAATTACGAAAAATATACAAAAAAAAAAAATCAAGAGAAATAGCATAGAGTAAATGCCATATCATTTGTTAGGAACAGAAGGAATCAAAATCAAGAATCAGAGTCAAACAAAAAATGCCACTGATAATATTAAACCATAATTATCTGCAAATAATTTAACCACCTTAATGTGGAGTACAAATTTACTTAGATCAAGCAAGCTCCTTTTTAAGGTCCAGTTCACCAATCTCTATACGTTATTTAAAGTTGCATTTTGTAATTCATATTTGTAAAACTAAATTGGTTTTCAAGACATGGAATATAAATATGCAACAGATACAAGCTAAAGTTTAAAAATAGGTAGAGCATTAACTACCCATTAAATATTGCCTCTCTTTTGAAAGTTAATTATTGAAATCAAGCAACTTTTTGCAGATGCAAATATGCATTGCACTTGATGCACTTTGTTACATGCATTTGTCAGCCTCCAACTCTGAGGGAGTTCATCAAAAAAAGAAAAAAGAAAAAAAACTATCAGGGAGTTTCCTAGTGTAATGGCCATAATAAACAAATTTCACCAAGCAGCCATTCAAATATTTGTAAACTATGAAACACGGACACGACACGAAGACATTGGGTAATACGGTGACACGATTTTTAAAAATATGGACATGAACACAGCATGACACGTCAAATACAATAATAATAAAATTAATAATTTATACTTAAAAAATACATAAAATATGGAATAAACTTGAATATTTAAGTATAAATAACTTGTGAGTAGCACAAAAGTCCCGTACATAAAACATAAATAAACCCTAAACCCTAAACACATAAATTAAGGTGAAAACTTGAGAAAAGACATTATCAACAATGAAGAGATTTGGGATAAAGTCACTTTACAAAATAAGTGAGAGAATAAAAAAACATATAATTTTTGTTTACCAGGACAACCATAGCGAGGTTGACAATAAGAGAAGGTAAGAGCTCTCAATGTCAAGGATGAGAAAAGTACAGAGGTGAAACTAGAATTTTAAAGTTTTTATGATTGATTTATTTTCGTGAGACATGGGGGCAGTGAGGGAGGAAGAAATTTGATTTAGCTTGGCTAGCTTAGAATTTTAACTTATATTAGGTAAAATTTTAATAATAATAATAATAAAAGATAAATTTTTAGTTTTATTAAATAAAATTTTAACAATAATAAAAATTTTAAATATTAAAAAAAAATAAAATAGATGTCTCCATAGGTTTTAGTATTATGTTTAATATTATTAAAAAATATAATATTAATAAATAAATTTAACATTAATATTAAATATATTTAATTCTATATCATATGTTCCAGAAGTGTTCTGCATCTCAAAAGTATCATGCATCATAAAAGAATCTTAGAAGTATTTTAAAAGTGTCCTACGTCTCAAAAATGTACTAAAAGTGTCTCAAAAGTATTCTAAGGTGTCTTGAAATGTCTTTTAAATTTTTTAATATTATTTTATTAGGACATATCACATGACATGTCCAACATGGTGTTCCCGTGTGTCCTCGTATGTCCCCCGTGTCTGTGTGTTCAACACGGACATAATTTAATTTTTTGAAGTGTCCAAACTTTATAGTTTATAAAAATTCGGCATGTTGGGATTAATTAAGATAACTTTCAATGAGGTTGGGACTAGAGTAGGTTTCACTAGTCAATTTTAATTTAAGAAACAAAGAAGCTGCCAGACGGAATGCATCTTTGCTCTCATTTGCTTGTAGCTATACCATTATTAAACCACAAAAAAATTTAGACAATATAGGTAAAAGCACTTCATTTCAAATAATTGTTAGATAAAAGTAAGCCAGGTCCATCAAAAGAATGGAGACATTCTAGAGAGTTACGGGTTACTAACCTCTTCAACACACCCTCCAGGAATGGGAGTATCTGCCGCAACTGATCCAATTGGGACAAGCCTTGCACAAAGGTGACAGGAATAAGAAATAAAAACACAAAAACAATGCTAGCAATAAGAGTTGCTATCTTGCGGAACCATAGCTGCTTGTATGGAATCCAAAGGTTTGACCAATAAACATCATGTGGCTCAGGAGCCAAATTTGTGACCCATAGCATGGGATTTGATGACTGGAGAACCTTTGACGCAACAATAGCAGCGTATCGAGTTCTGAAAAACACAAAAGCAGCGCCACACTCCTGTGCCCAAGAAGGGAAATATTCATGTGAAGCAAAGAACTTTGATTATTCCTTGAGGATGTTTGAACAGACTAAATCTACACACAAAAACAATTCATATAGCTGCTTAACATGTAAAAAATAGGCACAGAGCAACTTGCCAACAACAATAACAATAGCAAATCAAGCCTTTATCCCACTAGATGAGGTTAACTACATGAATCTTTTATTTTCATTGCACCTTAAAATAATAAATCTTCATTTAGTTTCAAAAATGTAAGATCATTCCTTATAGCTTCTTGTTACTTCACCTGGTGGATAGAGCAACTTGCCAAATTGGATAAAAGCATGCATGTAAATATAGATAAAATAAGCATGAGATCTTTGTCCACCAAGTGAAGTCCCAGAGTCCTAATCGCTAAATATGTAAACATAAGGAACTAAGAGAATGAAGCAAAAACAGTCATGATGATGTAAGCTTAATGACCGCAAATTCGCGATGGTACCATAATCCTTATCATATGCGACCATTTATGACTAAACCCCTACACAATTCTCAATATATTTATTAACTTTATTTTTCAACCTACGTAACTTTTAATATAATTAATTTTATTTTTCATCATACACACATTTCAAAATTTTTACTCCCTAAATGCTTTTTTTTTTCCAACCAAACAGATCCATAATATGCCAAATCAAGGGATCAAGTTCAAAAAGTTCGAACTATACGCAAAAGCATAGTAATTGAGATATCAATGTTTGGAAATATACTACCTTTTCTTTGGCCTGTGAATCTGAACAAAGGTCTGATTTCTTGCTACTGAGCTCAAATTCATCATTAAACAACTGGAAAGAAGTGGATTGTCCGGCACAAAGTCCACATCTATATCTGAGGGGTTGGCACCTTTTATCAATAACAACACCCTTCATTTTTATCATCTTCTTACAAGCCTTTTCTGCATTATTCTGCATGATTAATTCAGTAGAACATGGCTTACAATGCTTGTTGTGATGGAGGGAGGATAAAAGGTAAAACATTCATATTTTCCTTTGCAAGTCTAGCATGATTAATAAATGCATATTCTCAAGAATTTTCTCAAAGATAATCACATTTTAAATTGCTAATAGCTAACAAATTGATATAAATATATTCATATGTAGTCTACAAAGATGCTTATCTATGACCATGAAGCTTTAAATAGCTACACCTACTTGCACATTAATAAACACCCATGCTATCATTTAGTGGTTCGGTGGACACGTGCTTATTTTACATGACAATATGATTTTTCTTGGAATAGAAATGGTGTAAAGAAATGGCATTCGCATGAGGGAATCAATTTGTTTTGGTATACAATAGCAAATCTCGTAAAGGCCATCTTCACTTGAGTGATAAAGTATTTTAAAAATATCGAACAATTCAAATCAACATTGATGCTGATCCTCAACTACTCACCCCTCCCCCCCAAAAAAACAAAGTACATACACAAACGATACACACATCTCTACTACTTCAATTTTAGCCACCTTACTCTCTCAAAGCACTAAAAGTGAAAATTAAATTCAAAGTTGAAATTGGCCTCCAAACCATAAAAGAATGGACCAAAGCCTCTATACTGCTTCCAACAGCCCTTGAAATAGTGCAAGTTAGCTAGACTGTGATCTAACTAGTTCAAGACACTATTAATGTTTCCACAATAATAGCATTTCTCAATTTCAGAAAAAAAAGGAAATAATAGCATTCTCATACTATGGTGTAAATGACTAATTACCTCTCACTTGATGAGAAAATTAAACAAAAAAGAAAAACATTCGTAAATCCACCACACCTAGAACCAGTACCAAACTGTTTGGTCCACAACTAAATAAATCGCTAGCTTCGGCGTGATACCAAGGGCTTCACATCCATGTTCAAACATGTGTATTTTGCTCATGCAGTGAAATAAATTGGCTCATGCTGAAGTGATTAGAGAAGCAGGCTATTTCAAATCCATGACAATTGACAATATGGCTTAATCTTTACAGCTGAAAAGGATAATAGCTACATATGCATAACAGTGCGAAAAAGGATTAAGTAATGGATGTTTTTGCATCACAATGATGCACATGGGTAGAAGGTTTGCAGGGAGGACAGCATTGAAAATTTGGAAAAAGCACAACACCAGACATATTGTAAGGAGAAGTAGCTAATAGTTTTTCTTAAGAAGTTGCATTATAAAAGGAGCATTTTCAATAATAACCACCTTCAAGTTTTCACTTCTGATAATTTATAAACTTTTCTAGCAATGTACTCATCTAAAAATGTTTACAACAATAACTTCCTTTGCTAAAAAAATTGAGCAAGCATCAATTATGAGAAAACTAGTAAACAGTTTGTTAAATCTCTAATTGCAAACCAACTTAAAAGCTTATAGTTTATGGTCCGTAAATAATTTTATACTCTTACATACCCCTTCACATACAAGCTAATTTACTTTATAGTGTGGATTCAACTCATCGTATACTGTTTTTGTTTTTTTCAACCTTATGCTAGAGATAATTAGGGATAACCAGTGTTCGAACTTGAGACATCCGACTCTAATACCCCATGTTAAATCTTTAGTTGCTACAACAACAACAACATCAACCACCCTTAATCCCACTAGGTGGGGTCGGCTACATGAATCCTTTGTTTCCATTGCGCTCTATCAATTACCAAATTCTTATCTGGGTCTAAGTAACTAAGATCACTCCTTATAGTTTCTTGCCAACCTCAAATCTCTAGTTGCTAACCGACCTAAAATCATAAGCTTCTAAGTAAAGGTATAATTTTATGTTCTTACAGAGTACTACTCTCAATAAATAATCAAGAATTAAGAATGCTACCATAATAAAAAAAGAAAAGTAAGCAAACTTGTACAAATAAAACACAACAAAGAAACATTATCCCCACCAGAATTTTGTGAACTTTGCCAACTCTGTAAATTATTTGATGAGATAGGTAACTTGATGCATGATATCTTGTAAAGAAATTCTTAACAGTGTCGTCAAATGATTCTTCTTTGTACTTTGGAATAGCACGAACAAGGATGGTAAATTGACTCGGATTTAACGGTGATTGAGTAATATGAAGCAGCCTCAGTCTTGCAATGCTCTTGTATTCCTAAAGCCATGCAACAACTAAATATATTGGATTTCAAAGTGCAGTAGCTGACAGAAGAAAGGACACTGAAACCAGATCTTACAAAATAAAGAAGGGCACAAGCTGAACAGGAGATAATATACAATGCAAGGCAATGAATCCAAAACCTGCAAATAAAGAGAAAATACTATTAAACCAATTATCTTCCTACCATTCCACAGAAGCTGAACTCAAAAAAGAAAAAAAAAATCAGGACAGCACATATGATTAGTGGAAACCATTCTCAATGAGCTCTTATATCCCACTGATCTAACAGTCAGAAGCTTAGCAGCTCATGTGTTAAAGATTAAGCATGTTCTCTCACAAGAAAGAGAATCTAACGTGCAATCATGGAGGACTTCTTGATTGACTGCACACTAACACTTAAATAGGGAAGATCACAATCATAATTGGAAATATAAATATATAAGACGATCTTATATATCCAATAAGCAAGGATTATAAAGTCATGGAAGAAACAAAAGTAACATAAAGGTCTGGCAATTACACCTTTTTATATAGTTATGTTGACATTCCAACTTGATTACTATTTTCAATGAAGATAGAGTCAATTAGGTCATCACTTCCAGCCCCAGAAGCTCTATTGATCAAACACAGTATTCCTGGAACTTACCATTGAGATTCTTGCGCCACATTGCCTATGGTAAATACTTCCAATGACTCATATCGAATATCAACATGCTTCATCTCCTGTCCAAAATAGTTCAAAGGAAGTACACCAAACACGCAAACAACTGCAGCAATTGAGAAGATGCGCATGCTGCAAAATACACAACCAAAAATTGTTATTAAAAAATACATGCATGCAACCACTATGAAGATAAAGCTCGCTTCAGTTTATAAAAATGGATAAGACCATACTCAATTGAGCACATAAAGTTAATTAACATTTATACATAGTAATTATCACTACAAAATTGTAAAGCACTTCAAAGGACATGCATCTTATCAACAACATAATACATGATGGGGGCATCTTTATGATCAACAGCTCATACTAAATCATGTTATCTTCACATTTGATGAATTGATGTAGATATATTTTACTTTATTGTTTTGGACCTAAACAATCCAAACTCAATTAGCATGAATTGTAAAATTCGTATGAAAGTTTACTCCTAAAAGGCTGGGTAGTCTAAGCTATTTGATCTTATGATCAGATCATTCGTTCAATTTTAGTTTATAATGAACTCATCAAACTGTCGAGACAACTTGTTACGTGCATTTGACCATGAACTAATCGCATTGTTTGATCCTAGATCACGCAGGTTTGTTCGATTGAGAAAATCAAAACTAAACTATGTATCGTAAAGCATTTTAATGATATATGTTCACCGTGTAGATCAAAGTGCATTTACCCTTCTTATCATATTGAAAATACTATCAAATGTTACTTTTATTGCAACTTATATACTCGCATTTAGATACTTAAAATAAGTTTGTTGAGTGAAAACATTGCACTCAGAAACCATCCTAAGGTGTTTCAATTAGGTTAACCATAATTTAACTATACTAGTATTGACAGAGTGTCACAGTTGTAATATTGAAAATTATAAAGTGGTACAGTAGCACATACATAAATAAAGCATTGATGATTTGTTATCATTAAACGTGAATAAGCCACAAGTACTCTTAGGGCTAATAAAGACCCAGCTGACAATTTGTCTATTTGGCGGTTGAATCCCCATAAATTAATTATAGCATCCTTAAAAAGCCACATAATAGAATGAACAATTATTTTTACATTCATTATAATGGCCTTCCTATTGAAACTACAAATACCACCAAACTTGTATTGAGAACCTTCTTTCAGACTCTAAAATATAGTGTCTAATCTAAGTACGTCAATATTATAGGCACCAACTAGGAACGCTTTGGCTCCATGATTTTACCCATAAGGGCTTTTCCATGATAAAGCCTTTGTGTTCTCTTTTTCACTTCTTTTCTTCTTGTTGCATGTTCTCAAATAATCTACTCTATTCGATCACAACTAACAAAAATCCGCATTAACAAGTAGCAAACTTTATCATTATAGCACCGTCACCTATATAATCCTCTTTGAATTTAATCATGCCCTAATTTTATGTAATGAATATCATCCATGAGTCATTTTCTCCATGGCGTTACCGATCACTAGTTTAATATAATCTTATCCTGAATTCAAATATTTATTGGTTAAACTGATTTCAAATGGGTTTATTTATCATCAAGATTGTTTGATATTGGTAGCTCAACAACAAGTAGTGGTATTTATATACAAATTTGGTACTTATCTATTGGTCAAGGCTTTTGGATTAATGGGTCCACTCACGTATTAGGTCACAATTTTTTCCCTTGATTCTCCCTCAAGTAGTGGTATTAGAGCTAACAGTTTGGCTTGGATTAAGCGGCTCATACCGGAGCTCCCACGAATCTTGGCTCCTTCTACTGTGCTTGAGCAAGACAACTAAGTGCGGATGATCCCCACTACAGCCCTAGGTGGTTGAGTGACCTTTTGATGAGAGTGCACTGGATAGGCTAAAGTAGCTCATTGGATAGGAAAAGACCAATCTATATGGATTCTCATGTGAGGGGAGAATGTTGGATATAAATAAGCAATTGTCTCACATTGGTAGTTCAACAAGAAGTTTCGATGTTGATATACAAGTGGAGTCCCTTATTCATTAGCTTAGCTTTTGGATTAACAAGTGTCCACTAACTTGTGTATTGGGCTACATTTGAGCTCCTGATTATCTCCTAACATTATATGACTTGAATTGAGTGACTTTTACAATTAATTGAGTAATAACTGCTAGATTTTATTTTGAGTCTTTGAGAGAATTTTGATACTGATGATTTGAAATATTGATATTTAGATTGATGCTCTAATCTCACTTTGTATGAAACTCACTAATGATCCATCTTAATTTAAATTTTAAATTTGTAAATTTATAGTATTTAAAATTAAGTCGATTTTCACATATGTAATCTTAAAAACTAATGTGTTTATATAGGAAGCTCTATAACTAAATTTCTAAATTCTGAAATGATCCGCATTTGTCCTACACCAATACGCATGCCTTGACATGGTAAAGCAATTTCCTTAAGATAGAAATCCACATTCCAACCACACGCCCACAAGAACCAATCTAGGAAAGGTAATTGCATGTAGGTACTATGGGATTTCTATAAGTTTTACACAGGTCAAAGTTTTGAAAACATACAACTAGATCTCTCATGCTTATTAAATTAACTTGCAACTAAATCATTGCCATTTAGACATTTGTGTCAGTACTGTAATGTCAAATGTTTTTTATTTTTTGACAAAGTAGCCCCTAGCTCCACTCCATCTTCCTTCTAGAGAGACCAAAAGAGGGACGAATGTTAGCTGTGATGTACAGATGGTATCTAAGCTAATGTATGTTGGACTCTATTGATCAATTTAATTTGTGGCTTTCCTGGTCTTTCCTTCTTGACTAAGAAAATTGAAGTGAGATTGCATATGCGCACTCATAATAAATGAGCTATCTGGTACTTGTTTGGTACATAAAACTCCACGTCTCATCTCACAAGACGGAAGATTTGTTAAAACAAATGGGAGTAGTGAGTTAGTAGGCACTTGGATATAGGTTAAGCTTATGTTTATTATTGAAGCAGTCCTTGGACCTCATGAATTGGCTCAACTTTGGATGTAATAGCCTGGGTACTGATTACAAAGTTGACCCATTAACCAATGATCCACAATCCTCCAATAAACATTTATTTGTGAAGCTCTGTACGTGAATTGGCATAGGCAAGAGTTTAAAAGTCGGGCCACCTCAATCTCTCCAAAATTGAGAGATGTACAACTCAGTCATGCCTGTTAGAGGTTTTAATATTTATTAGCAACCAATCTAGGCTAAGACAAATTTGGTTACCTGAGTGCTCTGTATCACCTAATAACTACTGTCTTCTTCCTTTTCTGTATGCAAGTTTGACGCCAGCCCTATCTAATTCTTCGTTGGCCAAGAATTCTTTTATTACCAAAAAAAACCTAGATGGATTGTTCACAGAAAAAGTTTTTACAAGAAATCTTTACAAAAAAAATGTGAAAGATTGCCGGAGTAATGATCAGAATACCAATTAATAGGTGAGGAAAACGAGAGAATCATCTATCAATTGCCTGTAAGAAACAGATTCAGGGACAACACAATTTACCTGAAAACGATCATTCTGAGAAACACCACAGCATCCAACCCAGCTAGGGCAAGTATCTCTTCCTCGGAGTATCCCCAGGCTTTCGCTATCCAGCTTGGCGACGGCACCAGCCTCTCCAAAATAAAGGTATCCAGCCGGCGGGTCCGCTCCTCCGCCAGCCTCCGGCCAAAGTAAACGCTAGCATTACCCGGCTGCTTCCTCAGAACCGAATAGAGCGATAGAAGCAGCGCGCAAACACCAATGTTTATTCCCGCAGAAGTCAGCAGAGCCGCAAGTTCCATCCTTCAGCGCAATCGGAACCCAAGCAACCACACATCATCGAAGGGTGAAAATCAGATTCTTCCTCAAATCATAAAGCGTCGACAAATCCATAGTTGCTCTCCAACTGGCAGTTGGACAAGGGAAACTCCAAAATAGAATTCTAAGAAAGCCAAATTCCTGCAATAACGGAAAGATGCTTAAAGAGAGGGGAAAGAGGGTTTGAGTGAAGAAACTGATGCCGTCGCCGGCAAGGGGGTGGCTAGTAGGCGGCGAGAGGCAGCGGAGCGAGAAAGGGGATTTCCCATGGAAGCGTGTTGAAGGAACAGCAGATGCAGTGTGGGTCCAGAGTGCCGACTGTGGCGTTAGTGGGAAGACGGAGCGCTAAACCAGTAAACAGGCATCAATCTCAAATTTATAGAAGCTAAAATAGAATAAGATAAATTATTAAATCATTACAATTAAATGTAAATAAAGAAATATAATCTCAACGAATTACACATTTAACCTTTTCAATGTGCATTTGCCAACTTTCATTAAATCCATTAATTTTTAGAGGTAAAAAAAAAATGCCCTTTTTACTTTTCCTTTTTAGCAGGGAAATTTACCAAATTAATTGCTTTAAAATATTAATATTTAAAAAATATTAAGGTCTGATTTTATTTAAATGATAAAAATATGAAAAATTATATATGTCACCTCAAGAGTAAATTTTTATTACGTATTATTTATACTTTCTATTATTTTTTTATTTCAAATCTTTAAAATAAATTTTGAGTTGGGATAACTGGCAAATTTTTTATTACGTATTATTATAAAAGAGTCTATTCTCTTAAAATTGATCGATATACTAATAAAAAGATGTATAATTATAGGTATTATATTAAAACACAATCAAATGTCCCTAATAAATCGCCACATATCAATTTTCAATTGAAATACATCAATATAGCAAACATTATGTGTGTAATCAGAGTATTATGTTAAAAAACTTTCATATAGATAAGATTAAAGTCAAATTACATATATTCTCTTCAAATACAATAAAACCTAATTGAATACTCACACAATTGCTTGTATTCGGTTAAAATAACTTATTATGCAATGAATCATACTCTAAATACTTGTACTTAACTTGAATTCAACGTAATGCAAAGAATAGCTGCAAAAATATCACTATTCAACTCAAATTCATTGATATATTATAAATCAGACCCTAAAAGAGCCTATTCTCTTAAAATTAATAAATATATTGATAAATAGATGTGTAATTATAGGTATTACATTAAAACGCAATCAGATGTCCCTAATAGATCGCCAAATATCAATTTTAAATTGAAATACATCAATAGAGCAAACATTAGGTATGTAATCAGAGTATTATGTTAAACAACATTCATATAGACAAGATCAAAGTCAAATTACACATATTATCTTCAAATATAATAAAAATTAATTGAATACACACACAATTGCTTGTATTCAATTAAAATAACTTATTATACAATGAATCATACTCTAAATACTTGTACTCCACTTGAATTCAATATAATGCAATGAATAACTGTAAAACATCATTATTAAACTCAAATTCATTGATATGTCATAAATCAGTCCCTAAAAGAGCATATTCTCTTAAAATTGATCGACATACTAACAAAAAGATGTATAATTATAGGTATTATATTTAAACGAAATCAAATATTCCTAATAGATCGCTACATATTATTTTTCGACTGAAATACAATAATATAGCATACATTAGATGTGTAATCAGAGTACTATGTTAAAAAATCATCATATAAACAAGATTAAAATTAAATTACATATATTCTCTTCAAATACAATAAAACCTAATTGAATATTCACACAATTGCTTGTATTCAGTTAAAATAACTTATTATGCAATTAATCGTACATTAAATGCTTGTACTCCACTTGAATTCAACGTAATGTAATGAATCGCAGCAAAAATATTACTATTTAACTCAAATTTATTGATTTGTCATAAATCGGACACTAAAATAGCATATTCTCTTAGAATTAATTAATATATTGATAAATAGATGTGTAATTATGGGTTTTACATTAAAACACAATCAAATAATCCTAATAGATCGCCAAATATTAATTTTCGAATAAAATACGTCAATATAGCAAACATTAGGTGTGTAATCAGAGTATTATATTAAAAAACCTTTATATAGATAAGATTAAAGTCAAATTGCATATATTCTCTTCAAATATATTAAAAACTAATTGAATACTCACACAATTGCTTTTATTCAGTTAAAATAATTTATTATGCAATGAATCATACTCTAAATACTTGTACTCCACTTGAATTCAACATAATACAATAAATAGCTGAAAAAACATCATTATTCAACTTCAATTCATTGATATGTCATGGATCAGACCCTAAAAGAGCCTATTCTCTTAAAATTAATTGATATACTAACAAATAGATATGTAATTATTGGTCTTACATTAAAACGCAATCCAATGTCAGTAATAGATCGCAAAATATTAATTTACGATTGAAATACATCAATATAGCAAATATTAGGTTTGTAATCAGTGTATTATGTTAAAAAACCTTCATATAGACAAGATTAAAATCAAATTGCATATATTCTCTTCAAATACAATAAAACCTAATTGAATACTCACACAATTGCTTGTATTTAGTTAAAAAAACTTATTATGCAATGAATCATACTCTAAATACTTGTACTCCACTTGAATTCAACGTAATACAATGGATAGCTGCAAAAATATCACTATTCTACTCAAATTCATTGATATATCATAAATCAGGCCTTAAAAGAGTCTATTCTCTTAAAATACAATTGATATACTGATAAATAGATGTATAATTATAGTTATTACATTAAAACGTAATTAAATAATCCTAATAGATCGTCAAATATTAATTTTCGATTAAAATACATGAATATAGCAAATATTAGGCGTGTAATTAGGGTATTATGCTAAAAAATATTCATATAGACATGATTAAAGTCAAATTATATATATTCTTTTCAAATATAATAAAAATTAATTAAATACTCACACAATTGCTTATATTCAGTTAAAATAACTTATTATGCAATTAATCATACTCTAAATACTTGTACTCCACTTGAATTCAACGTAATTCATTGATATATTATAAATCAGACCCTAAAAGAGCATATTCTCTTAAAATTAATAGATATACTAATAAATAAATGTGTAATTATAGGTATTATATTAAAACGCAATCAGATGTCCCTAATAGATTGCCAAATATTAATTTTAGATTGAAATACATCAATAGAGCAAATATTAGGTATGTAATCAGAGTATTATGTTAAACAACCTTCATATAAATAAGATCAAAGTCAAATTATAAATATTCTCTTCGAATATAATAAAAATTAATTGAATACTCACACAATTACTCGTATTCAGTTAAAATAACTTATTATGCAATGAATTGTACACTAAAAACTTGTATTCCACTTGAACTCAACGTAATGCAATGAGTAGCCGCAAAAACATCACTATTCAACTCAAATTCATTGATATGTCATAAATCAGTCCCTGAAAGAGCATATTCTCTTAAAATTGATTGATATACTAGCAAAAATATGTATAATTATAAGTATTACATTTAAACGAAATCAAATATCCCTAATAGATCGCCACATATCATTTTTTGACTGAAATACAATAATATAGCAAACATTAGATGTGTAATCAGAGTACTATATTAAAAAATTATCATATAGACAAGATTAAAATTAAATTACATATATTCTCTTCAAATACAATAAAACCTAATTGAATATTCACACAATTGCTTATATTCAGTTAAAATAACTTATTATGCAATGAATCGTACACTAAATACTTACACTCCACTTGAATTCAACGTAATGCAATGAATCGCTGCAAAAATATCACTATTCAACACAAATTTATTGATTTGTCATAAATCAGACACTAAAATAGCATATTCTCTTAGAATTAATTGATATATTGATAAATAGATGTGTAATTATGGGTTTTACATTAAAACGCAATCAAATAATCCTAATAGATCGCCAAATATTAATTTTCGATTAAAATACGTCAATATAGCAAACATTAGGTGTGTAATCAGAGTATTATATTAAAAAACCTTTATATAGATAAGATTAAAGTCAATTTGCATATATTCTTTCAAATATATTAAAAACTAATTTAATACTCACACAATTGCTTTTATTCAGTTAAAATAACTTATTATGCAATGAATCATACTCTAAATACTTGTACTCCACTTAAATTCAACATAATACAATAAATAGCTGAAAAAATATTATTATTCAACTTTAATTCATTGATATGTCATGAATCAGACCCTAAAAGAACCTATTCTCTTAAAATTAATCGATATACTAATAAATAGATATGTAATTATTGGTCTTACATTAAAACGCAATCCAATGTCAGTAATAGATCGCAAAATATCAATTTACGATTAATATACATCAATATAGCAAATATTAGGTTTGTAATCAGTGTATTATGTTAAAAAACCTTCATATAGACAAGATTAAAATCAAATTGCATATATTCTCTTCAAATATAATAAAATCTAATTGAATACTCACACAATTGCTTGTATTTAGTTAAAAAAACTTATTATGCAATGAATCATACTCTAAATACTTGTACTCCACTTGAATTCAACGTAATGCAATGGATAGCTGCAAAAATATCACTATTCTACTCAAATTCATTAATATGTCATAAATCAGGTCTTAAAAGAGCCTATTCTCTTAAAATACAATTGATATACTGATAAATAGATGTATAATTATAGTTATTACATTAAAACACAATCAAATAATCCTAATAGATCGTCAAATATCAATTTTCGATTAAAATACACGAATATAGCAAACCTTAGGCGTGTAATTAGAGTATTATGTTAAAAAATATTCATATAGACAAGATTAAAGTCAAATTATATATTTTCTCTTCAAATACAATAAAAATTAATTAAATACTCACACAATTGCTTGTATTTAGATAAAATAACTTATTATGCTATGAATCGTACTCTAAATACTTATACTCCACTTGAATTCAACGTATTGCAATGAATAGCTGCAAAAACATCACTATTCAACTCAAATTTATTGATATGTCATGAATCAGACCCTAAAAGGGTCTATTCTCTTAAAATTGAATAATATACTAACAAATAGATGTGTAATTATAAGTAATACAATAAAATGAAATCAAATGTCCAAAATTAATAGCCAAATATCAATTTTCGATTGAAATACATCAATATAGGAAATATTAGGCATGTAATCAAAGTATTATGTTAAAAAACCTTTATATAGATAAAATTAAAGTCAAATTGCATATATATTCTCTTCAAATACATTAAAAACTAATTGAATACTCACACAATTACTCGTATTCAGTTAAAATAACTTATTATGCAATGAATCGTACACTAAAAGCTTGTAGTCCGCTTGAACTCAACGTAATGCAATGAATAGCTGCAAAAATATTACTATTCAACTCAAACTCATTGATATGTCATAAATCAGTCTATAAAAGAGCATATTCTCTGAAGATTGATCGATATTCTAACAAAAAGATATATAACTGTAGGTATTACATTTAAACGCAATCAAATGTTAACAAACCTTCATATAGACAAGATTAAAATCAAATTGCATATATTCTCTTCAAATACAGTAAAAACTAATTGAAAACTCACACAATTGCTTGTATTCAGTTAAAAAAATTATTATGAAATAAATCGTACTCTAAATACTTGTACTCCACTTAAATTCAATGTAATGCAATGAATAGCTACAAAAACGTTACTATTTAACTCAAATTCATTGATATATCTTAAATCTGACCGTAAAATAGCTTATTCTCTTAAAATTGATCGATATACTGATAAATAGATGTGTAATTATAGGTATTCCATGAAAACACAATCAAATGTCCCTAATAGATCGCTAAATATCAATTTTCGATTGAAATACATCAATATAGAAAATATTAGATTTGTAATCAGAGTATTATGTTAAAAAACCTTCATATAGACAAGATTAAAATCAAATTGCATATATTCTCCTCAAATAAAATAAAAACTAATTGAATAATCACATAAATGCGTGTGTTCTATTAAAATAATATATTATGCAATGCATCGTAAACTAAATGCTTGTACTTCACTTGAATTTAATATAATACAATAAATAGCTGAAAAAATATCATTATTCAACTCCAATTCATTTTATATGTCATGAATCAGACCCTAAAAGAGCCTATTCTCTTAAAATTGATCAATATACTGATAAATAGATATGTAATTATTGGTCTTACATTAAAATACAATCCAATGTCTGTAATAGATCGCAAAATATCAATTTGCGATTGAAATACATCAATATAGCAAAAAATTAGTACAGGCCTGAATACTAGAATCCACTTTTGGTTTGCCCGTGGAGTGTAGTCTTTTGCCCTAGAATCAACTATACCAACTTGGGTAAGAAACCCCCAGGAACTGAAAGAGTTCTGCTCTGATTTAAAACCCACCAGCTGGATAGCAGCGTACGATGGTCGTCCTCCTAGTTTTTTTCTTAGAGAAGGGGCTTGGTTCACAGATGTATTATTTCTCTTGAACTAAAAGCGGTCTAGGTGCAGGTATGATAACAGGTTTGCGGAACTTCCTTTCCTATCCTGTCTTTTTTTAGAAAGTTTCCCTCTAGGTGGGCCAACACTTGATACATTAGGTTTGTAGTCAGTGTATTATGTTAAAAAACCTTCATATAGATAAGATTAAAGTCAAAATACAAATATTCTCCTCAAATAAAATAAAAATTAATTGAATACTCACACAATTGCTTGTATTCTATTAAAATAAAATATTATGCAATGCATCGTACTCTAAATGCTTGTACTCAACTTGAATTCAACATAATGCAATAAATAGCTAAAAAAACATCATTATTCAACTCCAATTCATTGATATATCATGAATAAGACCCTAAAAGAACCTATTCTTTTAAAATTGATCGATATACTGATAAATAGATGTGTAATTATTGGTCTTATATTAAAACACAATCCAATGTCAGTAATAGATCGCAAAATATCAATTTCCGATTGAAATACATCAATATAGCAAACATTAGGTTTGTAATCAGTGTATTATGTTAAAAAACTTTCATATAGACAAGATAAAAATCAAATTGCATATATTCTTCTCAAATAAAATAAAAACTAATTAAATACTCACACAATTGCGTGTATTCTATTAAAATAACATATTATACAATGCATCGTACTCTAAATGCTTGTACTCCACTTGAATTCAACGTAATGTAATGAATTGCTGCAAAAACATCATTATTCAACTCAAAATTATTGATATGTCATAAATCAGACCCTAAAAGAGCATATTCTATTAAAATTGATTGATATACTGATAAATAGATATGTAATTATAGGTCTTACATTAAAACGCAATCCGATGTCAGTAATAGATCGCAAAATATCAATTTGCAATTAAAATACATCAATATAGCAAACATTAGGCTTGTAATCAGTATATTATGTTAAAAAAACCTTCATATAGATAAGATTAAAGTCAAATTACATATATGCTCTTCAAATACAATAAAAACTAATTGAAAACTCACACAATTGCTTGTATTCAGTTAAAAAAACTTATTATGCAATAAATCGTACTCTAAATACTTGTACTCCACTTAAACTCAATATAATGCAATGAATAGCCGCAAAAACATCATTATTCAACTCAAATTCATTGATATGTCATAAATCTGACCGTAAAATAGCTTATTCTCTTAAAATTGATCGATATACTGACAAATAGATGTGTAATTAAAGGTATTTCATTAAAACACAATCAAAAGTCCCTAATAGATCGCTAAATATTAATTTTCGATTGAAATACATCAATATAGCAAACATTAGATTTGTAATCAGAGTATTATATTAAAAAACCTTCATATAGATAAGATCAAAGTCAAATTGCATATATTCTCCTCAAATAAAATAAAAACTAATTGAATACTCACACAATTGCGTGTATTCTATTAAAATAATATATTATGCAATGCATCGTACCCTAAATCATCATACTCCACTTGAATTCAACGTAATGCAATGAATTGCTGCAAAATATCTCAAATTCATTGATATATCATAAATCAGTCCCTAAAAGAGCTTATTCTCTTAAAAATAATCGATATACTTATAAATAGACGTATAAGTATAGGTATTACATTAAAATGCAATCAAATATCCTAAATTGATAGCCAAATATTAATTTTTGATTGAAATACATCATTATAGCAAACATTAGGCATGTAATCAAAGTATTATGTTAAGAAATCTTGATATAGATAAACTTAAAGTCAAATTGCATATATTCTCTCTTCAAATACATTAAAAACTAATTGAATACTCACATAATTACTTGTATTCAGTTAAAATAATTTATTATGCAATAAATCGTACACTAAAAGCCTGTACTCCACTAGAATTCAACGTAATGCAATGAATAGCTGCAAAAACTTCACTATTCGACTCAAATTTATTGATATATCATAAATCAGTCCCTAAAAGAGCCTATTCGCTTAAAATTAATCGATATACTGATAAAGGATATGTAATTATAGGTATTACATTAAAACGCAATCAAATATCCTAATAGATCGCCAAATAGCAATTTTCGATTGAAATACATCAATATAGCAAATATTAGTTGCGTAATCAAAGTATTATGCTAAAAAACCTTCATATACACAAGATTAAAGTCAAGTTACATATTTTCTCTTCAAATACAATAATATCTAATTGAATACTCACACAATTGCTTGTATTCAGTTAAAATAACTTATTATGCAATGAATCGTACACTAAAAGCTTGTACTCAACTTGAATTCAACGTAATGCAATGAATAGCTGCAAAAATATCACAATTCAATTCCAATTCATTAATATATGTCATAAATCAGTTCCTAAAAGAGCCTATTCTCTTAAAATTAATCGATATATTGATAAAGGATATGTAATTATAGGTATTACATTAAAACGCAATCAAATAATCCCAATAGATCGCCAAATAGCAATTTTTGACTGCAATACATCAATATAGCATATATTAGTCCTGTAATCAGAGAGTTATGTTAAAAAACCTTCATATAGACCAAATTAAAGTCAAATTACATATATTCTGTTTAAATACAATAAAACTTAATTGAATACTCACACAATTGCTTGTATTCTGTTAAAATAACTTATTATGCAATGAATCGTACTCTAGATGCTTGTACTCCACTTGAATTCAACGTAATGCAATGAATTGCTGCAAAAATATCACTATTTAACTCAAATTCATTTATATGTCATAAATCAGACCCTAAAAGAGCCTATTCTCTTAAAACTGATCGATATACTAACAAATAGATGTGTAATTATGGGTCTTACATTAAAACACAATCCATTGTCAGTAATAGATCACAATATATCAATTTGCAATTGAAATACATCAATATAGCAAATATTAGATTTGTAATCAGTGTATTATGTTAAAAAAACTTCATATAGATAAGATTAAAGTCAAATTATATATATTCTATTCAAATACAATAAAACCTAATTGAGTACTCACACAATTGCTTGTATTCAGTTAAAATAACTTATTATGCAATGAATCGTACACTAAATGCTAGTACTCCACTTGAATTCATCATAATGCAATGAATCGCTGCAAAAATATCACTATTCAACTCAAATTTATTGATTTGTCATAAATCAGACACTAAAATAGCATATTCTCTTAGAATTAATTGATATATTGATAAATAGATGTGTAATTATGGGTTTTACATTAAAACGCAATCAAATAATCCTAATAGATCGCCAAATATTAATTTTCGATTGAAATACGTCAATATAACAAATATTAGGTGTGTAATCTGAGTATTATATTAAAAAATCTTTATATAGATAAGATTAAAGTCAAATTGCATATATTCTCTTCAAATATATTAAAAACTAATTGAATACTCACACAATTGCTTTTATTCAGTTAAAATAACTTATTATGCAATGAATTATACTCTAAATACTTGTACTCCACTTGAATTCAACATAATACAATAAATAGCTGAAAAAACATCATTATTCAACTTCAATTTATTGATATGTCATGAATCAGACCCTAAAAGAGCATATTCTCTTAAAATTAATAGATATACTAACAAATAAATATGTAATTATTGGTCTTACATTAAAACGCAATCCAATATCAGTAATAGATCGCAAAATATCAATTTACGATTGAAATATATCAATATAGCAAATATTATGTTTGTAATCAGTGTATTATGTTAAAAAACCTTCATATAGACAAGATTAAAATCAAATTACATATATTCTCTTCAAATACAATAAAACCTAATTGAATACTCACACAATTGCTTGTATTCAGTTAAAAAAACTTATTATGCAATGAATCATACACTAAATACTTGTACTCCACTTGAATTCAAAGTAATGCAATGGATAGCTGCAAAAATATTATTATTCTACTTAAATTCATTGATATGTCATAAATAAGGCCTTAAAAGAGTCTATTCTCTTAAAATACAATTGATATACTGATAAATAGATGTATAATTATAGTTATTATATTAAAACACAATCAAATAATCCTAATAGATCGTCAAATATCAATTTTCGATTAAAATACATGAATATAGCAAATATTAGGCGTGTAATTAGAGTATTATGTTAAAAAACATTCATATAGATATGATTAAAGTCAAATTATATATATTCTCTTCAAATACAATAAAAATTAATTAAATACTCACACAATTGCTTGTATTCAGTTAAAATAACTTATTATGCTATGAATCGTACTCTAAATGCTTATACTCCACTTGAATTCAACGTAATGCAATGAATAGCTGCAAAAACATCACTATTCAACTCAAATTAATTGATATGTCATGAATCAGACCCTAAAAGGGCCTATTCTCTTAAAATTGAATAATATACTAACAAATAGATGTGTAATTATAGGTATTACAATAAAATGCAATCAAATGTCCCAAATTAATAGCCAAATATCAATTTTCGATTGAAATACATCAATATAGGAAATATTAGGCATGTAATCAAAGTATTATGTTAAAAAACCTTTATATACATAAAATTAAAGTCAAATTGCATATATTCTCTTCAAATACATTAAAAACTAATTAAATACTCACACAATTACTCGTATTCAGTTAAAATAACTTATTATGCAATGAATCGTACACTAAAAGCTTGTATTCCACTTGAACTCAACGTAATGCAATGAATAGCTGCAAAAACATCACTATTCAACTCAAATTCATTGATATGTCATAAATTAATCTATAAAAGAGCATATTCTCTGAAGATTGATCGATATACTAATAAAAAGATATATAACTGTAGGTATTACATTTAAACGCAATCAAATGTTAACAAACCTTCATATAGACAAGATTAAAATCAAATTGCATATATTCTCTTCAAATACAGTAAAAACTAATTGAAAACTCACACAATTGCTTGTATTCAGTTAAAAAAATTATTATGAAATAAATCGTACTCTAAATACTTGTACTCCACTTAAATTCAATGTAATGCAATGAATAACCGCAAAAACGTTACTATTTAACTCAAATTCATTGATATATCTTAAATCCGACCGTAAAATAGCTTATTCTCTTAAAATTGATCGATATACTGATAAATAGATGTGTAATTATGGGTTTTACATTAAAACACAATCAAATAATCCTAATAGATCGCCAAATATTAATTTTCGATTGAAATACGTCAATATAGCAAACATTAGGTGTGTCAGAGTATTATATTAAAAAACCTTTATATAGATAAGATTAAAGTCAAATTGCATATATTCTCCTCAAATAAAATAAAAACTAATTGAATAATCACACAATTGCGTGTATTCTATTAAAATAATATATTATGCAATGCATCGTAAATTAAATGCTTGTACTCCACTTGAATTCAATATAATACAATAAATAGCTGAAAAAATATCATTATTCAACTCCAATTCATTTTATATGTCATGAATCAGACCCTAAAAGAGCCTATTCTCTTAAAATTGATCAATATACTGATAAATAGATGTGTAATTATTAGTCTTACATTAAAATACAATCCAATGTCTGTAATAGATCGCAAAATATCAATTTGCGATTGAAATACATTAATATAGCAAACATTAGGTTTGTAGTCAGTGTATTATGTTAAAAAATCTTCATATAGACAAGATTAAAGTCAAATTACAAATATTCTCCTCAAATAAAATAAAAACTAACTGAATACTCACACAATTGTTTGTATTCTATTAAAATAATATATGCAAAGCATCGTACTCTAAATGCTTGTACTTGAATTCAACGTAATGCAATGAATTACTGCAAAAAATATCACTATTCAACTCAAATTAAATTAGACACTAAAAGAGCTTATTCTCTTAAAATTAATCGATATACTGACAAATAAATATGTAATTATTGGCTTACATTAAAACACAATCCAATGTCAGTAGTAGTTCGCAAAATATCAATTTGCGATAGAAATATATCAATATAGCAAACATTAGGTTTGTAATCAGTGTATTATGTTAAAAAACCTTCATATAGATAAGATAAAAGTCAAATTGAATATATTCTTCTCAAATAAAATAAAAACTAATTAAATACTCACACAATTGCGTGTATTCTATTAAAATAATATATTATGCAAAACATCGTACTCTAAATACTTGTACTCCACTTGAATTCAACATAATACAATAAATAATTGAAAAAATATCATTATTCAACTTTAATTCATTGATATGTCATGAATCAGACCCTTAAAGAGTCTATTCTCTTAAAATTAATCGATATACTAACAAATAGATATGTAATTATTGGTCTTACATTAAAACGCAATCCAATGTCAGTAATAGATCTCAAAATATCAATTTGCAATTGAAATACATCAATATAGCAAACATTAGGCTTGTAATCAGTGTATTATGTTAAAAAAACCTTCATATAGATAAGATTAAAGTCAAATTACATATATGCTCTTCAAATACAATAAAAACTAATTGAAAACTCACACAATTGCTTGTATTCAGTTAAAAAAACTTATTATGCAATAAATCGTATTCTAAATACTTGTACTCCACTTAAATTCAATGTAATGCAATGAATAGCCGCAAAAAATCATTATTCAACTCAAATTCATTGATATGTCATAAATCTGACCGTAAAATAGCTTATTCTCTTAAAATTGATCGATATACTGACAAATAGATGTGTAATTATAGGTATTTCATTAAAACACAATCAAATGTCCCTAATAGATCGCTAAATATCAATTTTCGATTGAAATACATCAATATAGCAAACATTAGATTTGTAATCAGAGTATTATGTTAAAAAATTTTCATATAGATAAGATTAAAGTCAAATTGTATATTTTCTCCTGCAATAAAATAAAAACTAATTGAATACTCACACAATTGCGTGTATTCTATTAAAATAACTTATTATGCAATGCATCGTACTCTAAATCATCCTCCACTTGAATTCAACGTAATACAATGAATTGCTGCAAAACATCTCAAATTCATTGATATGTCATAAATCAGACCCTAAAAGAGCCTATTCTCTTAAAATTGATTGATATACTGATAAATAGATAAGTAATTATAGGTCTAACATTAAAACGCAATCCGATGTCAGTAATAGATCGCAAAATATCAATTTGCAATTGAAAAACATCAATATAGCAAATATTAGGCTTGTAATCAGTGTATTATGTTAAAAAAATATTCATATAAATAAGATTAAAGTCAAATTACATATATGCTCTTCAAATACAATAAAAATTAATTGAAAACTCACACAATTGCTTGTATTCAGTTAAAAAAACTTATTATGCAATAAATCGTCAATAAATCGTACTCTAAATACTTGCACTCCACTTAAATTCAATGTAATGCAATGAATAGCCGCAAAAACATCATTATTCAACTCAAATTCATTGATATATCCTAAACTCGACCGTAAAATAGCTTATTCTCTTAAAATTGATCGATATACTGACAAATAGATGTGTAATTATAGCTATTTCATTAAAACACAATCACAAGTCCCTAATAGATCGCTAAATATCAATTTTCGATTGAAATACATCAATATAGCAAACATTAGATTTGTAATCAGAGTATTATGTTAAAAAACCTTCATATAGGTAAGATCAAAGTCAAATTGCATATATTCTCCTCAAATAAAATAAAAATTAATTGAATACTCACACAATTGCGTGTATTCTATTAAAATAACATATTATGCAATGCATCGTACTCTAAATCATCATACTCCACTTGAATTCAACGTAATGCAATGAATTGCTGCAAAATATCTCAAATTCATTGATATATCATAAATCAGTCCCTAAAAGAGCTTATTCTCTTAAAAATAATCGATATACTTATAAATAGACGTATAATTATAGGTATTACATTAAAACGCAATCAAATGTCCCAAATTGATGGCCAAATATCAATTTTTGATTAAAATACATCATTATAGTAAATATTAGGCCTGTAATCAAAGTATTATGTTAAGAAACCTTCATATAGATAAACTTAAAGTCAAATTACATATATTCTCTTCAAATACATTAAAAACTAATTGAATACTCACATAATTGCTTGTATTCAGTTAAAATAATTTATTATGCAATAAATTGTACATTAAAAGCCTGTACTCCACTAGAATTCAACGTAATGCAATGAATAGCTGTAAAAGCTTCACTATTCAACTCAAATTTATTGAAATATCGTAAATCAGTCCCTAAAAGAGCCTATTCGCTTTAAATTAATCGATATACTGATAAAGGATATGTAATTATAGGTATTACATTTAAACGCAATCCAATAATCCTAATCGATCGCCAAATAGCAATTTTCGATTGAAATACATCAATATAAAAAATATTAGTCGTGTAATCAGAGTATTATGTAAAAAAATCATCATATACACAAGATTAAAGTTAAGTTACATATTTTCTCTTCAAATACAATAATATCTAATTGAATACTCACACAATTACTTGTATTCAGTTAAAATAACTTATTATGCAATGAATCGCACACTAAAAGCTTGTACTCCACTTGGATTCAACGTAATGCAATGAATAGCTGCAAAAATATCATAATTCAACTCTAATTCATTAATATATGTCATAAATCAGTCCCTAAAAGAGCCTATTCTCTTAAAATTAATCGATATACTGATAAAGGATATGTAATTATAGGTATTACATTAAAACACAATCAAATAATCCTAATAGATCGCCAAATAGCAATTTTTGATTGCAATACATCAATATAGCAAATATTAGTCGTGTAATCAGAGTATTATGTTAAAAAACCTTCATATAGATAAGATTAAAGTCAAATTACATATATTCTGTTCAAATACAATAAAACCTAATTGAATACTCACACAATTGCTTGTATTCTGTTAAAATAAATTATTATGCAATGAATCGTACTCTAGATGCTTGTACTCCACTTTAATTCAATGTAATGCAATGAATTGCTGCAAAAACATCACTCACTATTCAACTCAAATCATTGATAAGTCAAAAATCAGACTCTAAAAGAGCCTATTCTCTTAAAATTGATCGATATACTGACAAATAGATGTGTAATTATAGGTCTTACATTAAAACGCAATCCATTGTCAGTAATAGATCGCAATATATCAATTTGCGATTGAAATACATCAATATAGCCATTAGGTTTGTAATCGGAGTATTATGTTAAAAAACCCTCATATAGACAAGATTAAAGTCCAATTGCATATATTCTCTTCAAATACAATAAAAACTAATTGAATACTCAGACAATTGTTTGTATTCAGTTAAAATAACTTATTATGCAATAAATCGTACACTAAAAGCCTTTACTCCACTAGTATTCAACGTAATGCAATGATATGTCATAAATCAGTCCCTAAAAGAGCCTATTCGCTTAAAATTAATCGATATACTGATAAAGAAAATGTAATTATAGGTATTACATTAAAACGGAATCAAATAATCCTAATAGGTCGCCAAATAGCAATTTTCGATTGAAATACATCAATATAGCAAACATTAGTTTTGTAATTAGAGTATTATGTTCAAAAACCTTCATATAGACAAGATTAATGTCAAATTGCATATATTCTCCTCAAATACAATAAAAACTAATTGAATATACACACAATTGCATGTATTCTATTAAAATAATATATTATGCAATATATTGTACTCTAAATCATTCTACTCCAGTTGAATTCAACATAATGCAATGAATTGCAGCAAAAACATTCAACTCAAATTCATTGATATGTCATAAATCAGTCTCGAAAAGAGTCTATTCTCTTAAAAGTAATCAATAAACTGATAAATAGATGTATAATTATATGTAATACATTAAAACACTTGTATTCAGTTAAAAAAACTTATTATGCAATAAATCGTACTCTAAATGCTTGTACTCCACTTGAATTCAACGTAATGCAATGAATTGCAGCAAAAACATATTCAACTCAAATTCATTGATATGTCATAAATCAGACCCTAAAAGAGCCTATTCTCTTAAAATTGATCGATATACTAATAAATAGTTATGTAATTATAGATCTTACATTAAAATGCAATCCATTTGAATTCAACGTAATGCAATGAATAGCTGCAAAAACTTCACTATTCAACTCAAATTTATTGATATGTCATAAATCAGTCCCTAAAAGAGCCTATTCGCTTAAAATTAATCGATATACTGAAAAAGGATTTGTAATTATAGGTATTACATTAAAACGGAATCAAATAATCCTAATAGATCGCCAAATAGCAATTTTCGATTAAAATACATCAATATAGCAAACATTCGTCGTGTAATCAGAGTATTATGTTAAAAAACCATCATATAGACAAGATTAAAGTCAAGTTACATATATTCTCTTCAAATACAATAATACCTAATTGTATACTCACACAATTGCTTGTATTCAGTTAAAATAACTTATTATGCAATGAATCGTACACTAAAAGCTTGTACTCCGCTTGAATTTAACGTAATGCAATGAATAGCGTCAAAATCATATTCAACTCAAATTCGTTGATGTGTCAATAATCAGTCTCTAAAAGAGCCTATTCTCTTAAAATTAATCGATATACTGATAAATAGATGTGTAATTATAGGTATTACATTAAAACGCAATCAAATAATCCTAATAAATCAGCAAATATCAATTTTCGATTGAAATACATCAATATAGCAAACATAAGATTTGTAATAAGAGTATTATGTTAAAAAACTACCATATAGACAAGATTAATGTCAAATTACATATATTCTCCTCAAATATAATAAAAACTAATTTAATACTCATACAATTGCTTGTATACTGTTAAAATAACATATTATGCAATGCATCGTACTCTAAATGCTTGTACTCCACTTGAATTCAACGTAATGCAACAAATTGCTGCAAAAAAATATCACTATTCATCTCAAATTTATTGATATGTCATAAATCAGACCCTAAAAGAGCCTATTCTCTTAAAATTGATCAATATACTGAGAAATAGATGTTTAATTATAGGTCTTACATTAAAACGCAATAAAATATCCCAAATTGATAGCCAAATATCAAATTTTGATTGAAATACATCAATATAGCAAACATTAGTCGTGTAATCAGAGTATTATGTTAAAAAGCCTTCATATAGATAAACTTAAAGTCAAATTGCATATATTCTCTTCAAATACATTAAAACTAATTGAATACTCTCACAATTATCCCCAAATATGAATTTTCGATTGAAATACATCAATATAGCAAATATTAGGCGTGTGATCAGAGTATTATGTTAAAAAACCTTAATATAGATAAATTTAAAATCAAATTGCATATATTTTCTTCAAATACATTAATAACTAGTTGAATACTCACACAATTAGGTGTATTCAGTTAAAATAATTTATTATGTAATGAATCGTACACTAAAAGCCTGTACTCCACTTGAATTGAACGTAATGCAATGAATAGCTTCAAAAACTTCACTATTCAACTCAAATTCATTGATATGTCATAAATCAGTCGCTAAAAGAGCCTATTCGCTTAAAATTAATCGATATACTGATAAAGAATATGTAATTATAGGTATATAAAACGGAATCAAATAATCCTAATAGATCGCCAAATAGCAATTTTCGATTAAAATACATCAATAAAGCAAACATTAGTCGTGTAATCAGAGTATTATGTTAAAAAGCCTTCATATAGATAAACTTAAAGTCAAATTGCATTTATTCTCTTCAAATACATTAAAACTAATTGAATACTCTCACAATTGTCCCCAAATATGAATTTTCGATTGAAATACATCAATATAGCAAATATTAGGCGTGTGATCAGAGTATTATGTTAAAAAACCTTAATATAGATAAACTTAAAATCAAATTGCATATATTCTCTTCAAATACATTAATAACTAATTGAATACTCACACAATTACGTGTATTCAGTTAAAATAATTTATTATGCAATGAATCGTACACTAAAAGCCTGTACTCCACTTGAATTGAACGTAATGCAATGAATAGCTTCAAAAACTTCACTATTCAACTCAAATTCATTCGTATGTCATAAATCAGTCGCTAAAAGAGCCTATTCGCTTAAAATTAATCGATATACTGATAAAGAATATGTAATTATAGGTATTACATTAAAACGGAATCAAATAATCCTAATAGATCGCCAAATAGCAATTTTCGATTGAAATACATCAATAAAGCAAACATTAGTCGTGTAATCAGAGTATTATGTTAAAAAACCTTCATATAGACAAGATTAAAGTCAAGTTGCATATATTATCTTCAAATACAATAAAACCTAATTGAATACTCACACAATTACTTGTATTCAGTTAAAATAACTTATTATACAATGAATCGTACACTAAAAGCTTGTACACCACTTGAATTCAATGTAATGCAATGAATAGCTGCAAAAATATCACAATTCAACTCGAATTCATCAATATATGTCATAAATCAGTCCCTAAAAGAGCCTATTCTCTTAAAATTAATCGATATACTGATAAAGGATATGTAATTATAGGTATTACATTAAAACACAATCAAATAATCCTAATAGATCACCAAATAGCAATTTTTGATTGAAATACATTAATATAGCAAATATTAGTCGTGTAATCAGAGTATTATATTAAAAAACCTTCATATAGACAAGATTAAAGTCAAATTACATATATTCTCTTCAAATACAATAAAACTTAATTGAATACTCACACAATTGCTTGTATTCAGTTAAAATAACTTATTATGCAATGAATCGTACTCTAAATGCTTGTACTCCACTTGAATTCAATAAAATGCAATGAATAACTGCAAAAACTTCACTATTCAGCTCCAATTGATTGATATGTCATGAATCAGATCCTAAAATAGCCTATTCTCTTAAAATTCAATAATATACTGACAAATAGATCTGTAATTATAGGTCTTACATTAAAACTAATTGAATACTCACACAATTATCCCCAAATATCAATTTTCGATTGAAATACATCAATATAGCAAATATTAGGCATGTAATCAGAGTATTATGTTAAAAAACCTTCATATAGATAAACTTAAAGTCAAATTGCATATATTCTCTTCAAATACATTAATAACTAATTGAATACTCACACAATTACGTGTATTCAGTTAAAATAATTTATTATGTAATGAATCGTACACTAAAAGCCTGTACTCCACTTGAATTCAACGTAATGCAATGAATAGCTTCAAAAACTTCACTATTCAACTCAAATTCATTAATATGTCATAAATCAGTCGCTAAAAGAGCCTATTCGCTTAAAATTAATCGATATACTGATAAAGAATATGTAATTATAGGTATTACATTAAAACGGAATCAAATAATCCTAATAGATCGCCAAATAGCAATTTTCGATTGAAATACATCAATATAGAAAACATTAGATTTGTAATTAGAGTATTATGTTAAAAAACCTTCATATAGACAAGATTAATGTCAAATTGCAAATATTCTCCTCAAATACAATAAAAACTAATTGAATACTCACACAATTGTTTGTATTCTATTAAAATAACATATTATGCAATGCATCGTACTCTAAATCATTCTACTCGAGTTGAATTCAACGTAATGCAATGAATTGCAGCAAAAATATCAATATTCAACTCAAATTAATTGATATGTCATAAATCAGTCCCGAAAAAAGTATATTCTCTTAAAAGTAATCGATAAACTGATAAATAGATGTATAATTATATGTAATACATTAAAACATAATCAAATAATCCTAATTAATCGTCAAATATCAATTTTCGATTTAAATACATCAATATAGCAAATATTAGGCGTGTAATCCGAGTATTATGTTAAAAAACTCTCATATAGATAAGATTAAAGTCCAATTGCACATATTCTTTTCAAATACAATAAAAACTAATTGAATACTCTGACAATTGTTTGTATTCAGTTAAAATAATTAATTATGCAATGAATTGTACTCTAAATACTTGTACTCTACTTGAATTCAACATAATACAATAAATAGCTGAAAAAACATCATTATTCAACTTTAATTCATTGATATGTCATGAATCAGACCCTAAAAGAGCCTATTCTCTTAAAATTAAATTATATACTAACAAATAGATATGTAATTATTGGTCTTACATTAAAATGCAATCCAATGTCAGTAATAGATCGCAAAATATCAATTTACGATTGAAATACATCAATATAGCAAATATTAGGTTTGTAATCAGTGTATTATGTTAAAAAACCTTCATATAGAAAAGATTAAAATCAAATTGCATATATTCTCTTCAAATACAATAAAACCTAATTGAATACTCACACAATTGCTTGTATTCAGTTAAAAAAACTAATTATGCAATGAATCATACTCTAAATACTTGTACTCCACTTGAATTCAACGTAATGCAATGGATAGCTGCAAAAATATCACTATTCTACTCAAATTCATTGATATGTCATAAATCAGGCCTTAAAAGAGTCTATTCTCTTAAAATACAATTGATATACTGATAAATAGATGTATAATTATAGTTATTACATTAAAACACAATCAAATATTCCTAATAGATCATCAAATATCAATTTTCGATTAAAATACACGAATATAGCAAAAATTAGGCTTGTAATTAGAGTATTATGCTAAAAAATATTCATATAGATATGATTAAAGTCAAATTATATATATTCTCTTCAAATACAATAAAAATTAATTAAATACTCACACAATTGCTTGTATTCAGATAAAATAACTTATTATACTATGAATCGTACTCTAAATGCTTGTACTCCACTTGAATTCAACGTAATGCAATGAAATAGCTGCAAAAACATCACTATTCAACTCAAATTCATTGATATGTCATTAATCAGACTCTAAAAGGGCCTATTCTCTTAAAATTAAATAATATACTAACAAATAGATGTGTAATTATAGGTATTACAATAAAACGCAATCAAATGTCCCAAGTAGATAGCCAAATATCAATTTTCGAATGAAATACATCAATATAAGAAACATTAGGCATGTAATCAAAGTATTATGTTAAAAAACCTTTATATAGATAAAATTAAAGTCAAATTGCATATATTCTCTTCAAATATATTAAAAACTAATTAAATACTCACACAATTACTCGTATTCAGTTAAAACAACTTATTATGCAATGAATCATACACTAAAAGCTTGTATTCCACTTGAACTCAACGTAATGCAATGAATAGCAGCAAAAACATCACTATTCAACTCAAATTCATTGATATGTCATAAATTAGTCTATAAAAGAGCATATTCTCTTAAGATTGATCGATATACAAACAAAAAGATATATATAACTACAGGTATTACATTTAAACGCAATCAAATGTTAAGAAACCTTTATATAGACAAGATTAAAGTCAAATTACATATATTCTCTTCAAATACAATAAAAACTAATTGAAAACTCACACAATTGCTTGTATTCAGTTAAAAAAACTTATTATGCAACGAATCGTACTCTAAATACTTGTACTCCACTTAAATTAAATGTAATGCAATGAATAGCCGCAAAAACGTTACTATTTAACTCAAATTCATTGATATGTCATAAATCTGACCGTAAAATAGCTTATTCTCTTAAAATTGATCGATATACTGACAATGTGTAATTATAGGTATTCCATGAAAACACAATCAAATGTCCCTAATAGATCGCTAAATATCAATTTTCGATTGAAATACATCAATATAGCAAACATTAGATTTGTAATCAAAGTATTATGTTAAAAAACTTTCATATAGACAAGATTAAAGTCAAATTACATATATTCTCCTAAAATAAAATAAAAACTAATTGAATACTCACACAATTGCGTGTATTCTATTAAAATAATATATTATGCAATGCATCGTACTCTAAATGCATGTACTCCACTTGAATTCAACATAATGCAATAAATAGCTGAAAAAATATCATTATTCAACTCCAATTCGTTGATATGTCATGAATCAGACCCTAAAAGAGCCTATTCTCTTAAATTTGATCGATATACTGACAAATAGATGTGTAATTATTACTCTTACATTAAAATGCAATCCAATGTCTGTAATAGATCGCAAAATATTAATTTGCGATTGAAATACATCAATATAGCAAATATTAGATTTGTAGTCAGTGTATTATATTAAAAAACCTTCATATAGAAAAGATTAAAGTCAAATTACAAATATTCTCCTTAAATAAAATAAAAACTAATTGAATACTCATACAATTGTTTGTATTCTATTAAAATAATATATGCAATGCATCGTACTCTAAATGCTTGTACTTGAATTCATCGTAATGCAATGAATTACTGCAAAAAATATCACTATTCAACTCAAATTTTTTGATATGTCATAAATTAGACACTAAAAGAGCTTATTCTCATAAAATTAATCGATATACTGACAAATAGATGTGTAAAAATTGGTCTTATATTAAAACACAATCCAATGTCAGTAATAGTTCGCAAAATATCAATTTGCGATAGAAATACATCAATATAGCAAACATTAGGTTTGTAATCAGTGTATTATGTTAAAAAATCTTCATATAGATAAGATAAAAGTCAAATTGCATATATTCTTCTCAAATAAAATAAAAATTAATTAAATACTCACACAATTGCATGTATTCTATTAAAATAACATATTATGCATTGCATCGTACTCTAAATGCTTGTACTCCACTTGAATTCAACGTAATGTAATGAATTGCTGCAAAAACATCATTATTCAACTCAAATTCACTGATATGTCATAAATCGGACTCTAAAACAGCGTATTCTCTTATTATTGATCGATATACTGATAAATAGATATGTAATTATAGGTCTTACATTAAAATGCAATTCATTGTCAGTAATAGATCGCAATATATCAATTTGCGATTGAAATACATCAATATAGCAAACATTAGGTTTGTAATCAGTGTATTATGTTAAAAAACCTTCATATAGACAAGATTAAAGTCAAATTGCATATATTCACTTCAAATACAATAAAAACTAATTGAATACTCACACAATTGCTTTTATTCAGTTAAAATAACTTATTATGCAATGAATCATACTCAAAATGCTTGTACTCCACTTGAATTCAACATAATACAATGAATAGCTGCAAAAACTTCACTATTCAACTCAAATTCATTGATATATCATAAATAAGTCCCTAAAAGAGCTTATTCTCATAAAAGTAATCGATATACTGACAAATAGATGTGTATAGGTCTTTCAATAAAACACAATTCATTGTCAGTAATAGATCGCAATATATCAATTTGCGATTGAAATACATCAATATAGCTAACATTAGGTTTGTAATCAGTGAATTATGTTAAAAAACCTTCATATAGACAAGATTAAAGTCAAATTGCATATATTCACTTCAAATACAATAAAATCTAATTGAATACTCACACAATTGCTTTTATTCAGTTAAAATAACTTATTATGCAATGAATCATACTCAAAATACTTGTACTCTACTTGAATTCAACAAAATACAGTGAATAGCTTCAAAAACTTCACTATTCAACTCAAATTCATTGATATATCATTAATAAGGCCCTAAAAGAGCTTATTCTCATAAACGTAATCGATATACTTATAAATAGAAGTATAATTGTAGGTATTACATTAAAATGCAATCAAATAATCCTAATTGATTGCCAAATATCAATTTTCAACTGAAATACATCAATATAGAAAAACTTAGGCGTGTTATCAGAGTATTATGTTAAAAAACTCTCATATAGACAAGATTAAAGTCCAATTGCATATATTCTCTTCAAGTACAATAAA